>JAOTRN010000051.1:15695361-15714000 GCA_028566695.1 Bagroides melapterus
TGTATTGTATTGTATTGTATTGTATTGTATTGTATTGGAGTCTTTGGGTAAACTTCTGTCCTGTAATGTGTGCATAATATCCCAAATATAATTCCTTATACAACCTGTACTTGGTAAATAAAAACATTCTGACGCTAATAGCTAGTATGTTTCAAAACAACATTATTCTTTTACCTTTCTAAAAGAATTTTATTGTTATTTCTAAAGCACTGATATTGCAGAATTTTAGCTGTAAAAACATCAGCATATTTATTAGAATTTTCAGTATACAATGAATGATGTCAACAGTTATCTCTCTCATATGGAAGTATACATCAATAAATGATACTTGTTTAGCAAAAACAAAGCATTTAAAACTGTAACATGTCTTTTTCTTTATCTGTGTAGAAATAACTGATATTTGAAAATGTTATACAGACTAGACAAGTGTTCATTTTGTATTTTCTTGTGAAAAAGATATTATATAAACAGTTCATGACACTTTTAAAGCCTGCTGTAGAGCAGAGTGAGCAACAGAGCAGTCACTCAGAGGTGATCTGGTCTGTCCTATTTCTCGTAGAGTGTAGAGCAGCTGACAACTTGATACTAGCTGGGGGAAATGAGCGGTCAGCAATGGCATTTGGCCGAGAAAAAAGTAAGAGAGATCTGCTTTGATCTATATTGCAATCTTGGTGTGCGTGTGTTTTATTCTCTGAAGGAGGTCATCGCTGTTACTCATACAATAACTCAGCTTTAGATCAGAACATCAGCATCTTGTGAACAGAGATCGTTTAGAGGAGTTTAAAGTTACAGCAGGGATGGGGGTGTGTGAATACACAAGACGAAAATCACTGACCGTGTTTTCCACAGCATGTTTTTTCAGACTCGCTCATGTAAACGTTAAGAGAAAGAGAAGATAAAGTGAAAATAACCATGCACTATATTACATACTGTATTAAAGGTGCGCTCAAGACTTTTATAATCCTGCCTGGCTTAATATTCTCTAAGAAACATATTTCTACATCAAAGAATTTAAAAAAAAAAAGTTAGCTTAAACTCAGTGACCATGATAAAGTTTTGACTGAATTTAATCACGAGCGCTGTGCTGTGTTCTGTTTGCCCCATACTCATCAACGTGACCTTTCTTTATTCTGCTTTTTTTTAAAGCAATATGTTACGCTAATTTACAAGAAGTACAATGCCAAGCTAAAATGACTTCACCAAACTGATGAAAGGTGAAAGACAACACCACTGCACCTGTGATGCTTAAAACACACATCACACCTGGCTCCTGAGGCTTTACGCTGGCTTGTCAGAATGATTCACAGCCATAATATACGTCTCATGTTCCGGCTTCTGACGATCTACTTTGTGCAGCAGCTCTCCATTTAGGCAAAGGCATGAAAATGACAGTAAGGAGATCTGAATATAAATTTGGTGCTTCTATTAAAAATGTGCTGATAAAAACAAATAAGAAAAGTATCTACGCTTCACATGAGGGTCTACAAATGATTTGTGTGTGATCATATTGCACATTCACATATAATTCTTTAAAAAAATTAATAGCAAATCCTGCCAGTGTTCACAGTACCTAGAAACCATACTGTATCTTAAATAATTGGAGAATATATATATATATATAAATATATATATATACAACAGTCTTACTGTAAAAAAAACAATAAACTGCATTATTTTACTTAGAAATTACTTACACATGTGTTAACTCTTCCTCTGCGGGAAAAGTATTTAATGTCCCACTGTAAGCTTCACCTGTTTTATCACAGTATCAAGGAGTGAATGCTGAACAGCTCTGTGTCTGCTGCAGCACTTTCCAAGGATATATTAATTAAATGTATGAAAAATGACAATTAATAATGAACCGATATGGGACATCAAGAGACAGCTGACAGACTGAGCGTGCTATGACTTGTCCATCTCTAGACTTTAAAGCACATGAAATGTGGCCAATGTTCAAAATTACAGTAGGGACTGTTTTTTTTTGTGTGTGTTTTTTGTTTGTTTTTTAATAATTTGTGTATATATGTATCTTCCTGATCTGATGAATGTAATGTAAAGGACTAAGTCATATTCATCCCTTGATTGTCTGTTCACTGAGCTTAGAATAACTTGAGAGAGAAAAACATATTTAAAGGCTTTTCAATCAATCAGATCGCATGGCTAGACTTCCCTGCTGCATAAATCATTAATATTCAGGGGAAAAAAATATTATTGCAAGACCAGCAACACACAAAGGGTTTTAAAATAGAAATAATCATCTAGAAAATCAGACAAAATAACAGAGTGAAAAAATATACCACTTAGTGAGTGTGGTAGGATTATGCTGTGATTCTTTTTATTTATCTTTTTACACATTTTTATGCCTTTACTGTGCTTCATGCTCTATTTTATTCTCCACCAAAAAACCAGGAAACCTTCCAAACACTCTAACACAAGAACCACTCATGATGTCCTTTAAGTTACATCGTGGCTGTTACACATCTGAGAGATTAGACTGAAACATGTAAGGGTCACAATACACCAACATAAAGTTCTCTTTATGACTCCCAGAGGCAGAATTAAATACTCCCATATACACACTCCTTTTGTACTGGCCATGATGGGGAGAATCACTACACTTCTTTAACAAAACAAGAAGAGAGAAGAAAAAAAAAATCAATAAACCTTTCAGACGCTGCGTCCATTTGGCAGGGTTGATCCAGCCCGACTTTCTCAAATAACAAGGATGAGAAGCATTGGGGAAAAGATAGCAACAAATCATCATATCATATTGCCTTCCAATGTCTTTTATCAGACTTTTTCATCAATTCAGAGAAGATTAGCATAATGGTGCTGCCCCTGCATTCATCTGCTGATATTTTAATGCAACACATTTAAATGAAGATCAGTAAAATATGTACAAAACTTGATTTTGTTGAAAGATGAAGAGATTTAAAAGAAATTTGTTTCTTAGCCCTAGAGATATTCTCACTATTCAATATATCAGCTGTACCTACATTAATAATTCCATTAGTGTTTGTTGTAAAAACTAGTAAGAATTGTTATTTTAATGTACACAGAGCATTTCCTCTCAGAGAGGATCTTAAGATAAGAATCCTTAACTGTCCAAAGCTAGAACACTAGAGAACCTCATGGATTGGATGCTAAATTTATTTTCCCAACAATTTCCTTTTATACTGTAATAATATGGTCTAATTGTCTATTTTGTTGTAAAAAACCTGAGCTACAAAACATAAAATACACACATAATCTATTGCGTATTGTGAAAATTTCTCATATCACACAAAAACCACAAGCACAAATCAAGCAAATGTTGAAAGTTACTTGGTTGATTTCATCAATATCGCGAATATGATCCCCATTCTATTGAAATTCTCAAAAAAACTTAAAAATCTTAAAAAAAAAGAATTTAAAAGCGAGAAACTTTCAGTACTGGGGTCCCATCCGGGGTGCCCATTGTTCTGTTCCTGACCAGTAACCGATGAAGTAAGTAATGAATACAAGCAAAATCATTTCCCAAAAAATATAGAGAGTAACTTGATGTATGTATGATGCAATTGCAGAGACACAAGCTGCTGAGACATGACCTAATAAGATGGTATTGTACTGACAAATCAGTTCTTGCTTTGTCCTGGTCTGTGTACATTTCTTTCCAGAACTTACGATACATAAAAAGAAAAATGTAGTGTCATGTATTAGTCTATTTTGCCCCACCCAAGATCTAGTCATAACCACAGGAATGATGTAATGCAGTCTATTATAAACTGAGTATATTATGTCCTGTATATTATAGTAGTAAGTGATAATTCCTCTCATCATTTGGCATAGCACTGAGTAACCTTCTTGTCCCTGCAGTATGATATTTACCCCATCCTGTCTAATTGTGAGGGGTAAGTGAAAGCACCACAATCAGAACCAGAACAAAATGTTCAGCTGATTTACAGAAGCAGTGCCATTTGTTAATTCGTTATTTTTTGGACGGTGAAAAATGTTCTCAGTAACCACTCGGGATGTAAGCAGGTGGGTGACAAACAGCCTTGACAAAAGGACATAAAGCAAAAGATGATAGAATAGATGAGCGAATAGAATAGAGGAGACAAACATCATTCCTCACACCCCGGGAGCACGGGAAATTTTGTTAATCAATGTCATCAATGATGTCTTATCATCTCCCAGTTCATGATGTGAATGATTTCTGTGGTGTAACTCAGGTGGCAGAAAAGAAATTCTCTTTAAACTCCCGGCTGCATTATTTAGCCAGTTTGCTAAGCTAATGACGAATGTGTTTAGCTCCAGTGAGACATTAGTGTGACGTATATCAAACTCTATTGATGTGAATGCTCTTTCTTTGACATAATGTTTCAAGAGGAAATACATCACCATACAGAATCAAATCCATCATTGCTTCTTTAATTAGAGCTTCAGTGTTGTGGAGATTTGGATGTCAGCTCACATGAATGATTAGCGTTACTTGTTAAAGTGAAGTAAACTGTAGACACCAAACATGTTTTGGCTGATTTACTGGCTTTGGTATGAATGGAAAATTGTGGAAATTTGACTATTACATTTAAAGCATATGCCCTTATACAGATCAGCTTACACTTACCTCATTTATACAGCTGAGCAATTGAGGGTTAAGGGCCTTGCTCAGGAGCCCAGATCATTAATGACCTTCTGATCACTAAGCTACCACTTACTCTGTATTAATTTAAGCCACAGTAATCATATAAATCAATAAATGTATAATACTGGTACTTTCTTTAGGACCTAGAATCGACCCTTAAACCTTATATTGTTCGAAGACAAGGTTTACTCACCATGGTTGTCTTCGGACTGATTGAATCCACAAAGCTGGCAGATGGAACGAACCCAGCGGTTCATCTCGTCTTCTGTCTCTGCCACCAGGTAGAAGGTTCGTTCAGCTGTTTTAATATCAAACACAAAACTGTCCTGGAACTCTTTACGTTTGAAAGTGAGTCCTGCGTCGACCTGCTCGCAGCAGTGCAGATCAATGATGCGTATGGGCTTTTTGGCGTGGTCATTCTTGTAGTACTCCAGAACATCTGGGTCTCCACTCATGCGCCCACTGCGTAGGATAAACCAGCGCTTCTTCCAGGCCTGAGGAATATCAAAACAACAGATCAGTGAGCAAGAATAAAGTCAGAGCGCCACCTTGCTAGAAGTGTCCATGTAGAATCTAAAAGTACTTAACCTTATTTAAAAAACAAACAAAAACTTCCCACACTTCTCTATATTCTTCTTTTTCTATTTGGAGTCATGACAATGTCTCTGAACAGTGCTCAGAGATACAACACGTTTACAAATCCAGCCAGATTGTATTATTTCATTCATCCATCTTCAGTAACAGGTTTAGGTCATGCTTTAGTAATCACGTTAGATCGATTATAGACACAGAGCCATCTCTGTAACTCTGTGAGATGGAAATACACACTGGATCGGATGCCAGTCTATCACACACATAATTATATTAGATATTTCATTTATTAAATACTTTCACCACACTAAATCATTAAAAACTAATAGATTCTGACCAGCATTTTGGGAAACATAATCCCGAATGTATAATATTACATAATGCATGCTGTAGAAAGCATTAAAACCTAAAATAACCTCAGTCGAGCATAAAAAACAACATTTTCATAACATTTTTTATCAGGGAAAGCAAGTAAAATTGTATTAAAGTTTTGAGTGAAGAGAAAATGACTGTGAAAATGAACCCAAACAGAGTTGTTCAGTTAGCATGCAGATCTTACTGATAGAAACCTAGATTAGGTTCTAAGTAAAGTGTTTTTAAGTGTGTCTGTGTATGTGTGGCTTATCTGAGACAGGTGTTACTCCCCCATATTGTTTCCTGTTCATATACAGCTGAGGAGGAGCTACACACACTACAAATATATACACACAGATGCACATATGCAAACACACACACACACACACCCATACACACATACACACATACACACAACTACCATGACAACTGCGTCTCTGGCAAACACACCTGCAAGGCTATAGTTTGACATACAGCCAATAAGACTGTGTTTGCAATAATAACGTTTGAGATACTGAATATAGTAGTGGAGGATCCAATGTAAATAAACAAATGAACAAACGTGCAGCCGTACGTACAGATAAATATCTGTAAAAAATATTTCAAACAAACCTACATGACACACATGCATCAGTTTTTCAGTTTAAAGAAAAAAAAAAAAAGACATATTTTGAGCCCTTAGGCAAACACATCTAACAAAACTGCTTTATTAAACAATGACTATTAAAAAAGCCTTTAAATATTTGAATAAAATATTTGAATGTTTGAAATGCTTGGTGTTGGGAGTCACATCTTACAGAGGCAAAGAGAAAGGAATGTTTTGTGCAGAGGAGGGAGGGAGAGACAGCTAGATGATGGAGAGACGCTGCCTGGCCCACAGCCAGCAATCCACTTCCGTCCAGCCTCTTTCTCTCTCCCCAACACTCCTGCTGACACAAGATCCTGCAGGCCCCAGGCTCCATCAACACAGAGAGAGAGAGAGAGAGAGAGAGAGAGACACACACACACACACCACCATCTCCGCCACCAAAGCAGGGAACCAAGGACACTCTTTCCACTAACCCCCCACCCCCTCTCTTCCCTTTCCTCCATTCAATCCCACTGTCCAGCAGGAAGCGGAAACACAGATCCCACTGCACATCCTGTGTTTTCTCAAGCCTGCTGTTGACCTCCATTTAAAACGCTGTTCTCACACCCTTCTCCTCGGCCTACTGTCACAGTACGCCTGTTATTCAATGAGTGCGAGCAACAAGGATGGATTAGTTGAGAAAAACAAGAACGAGTGCTGAGATCGACTCATATTTCTGTCCAGGTTTTGATATATTAACGGATCCTGATCTGATCGTTGCTCTTAGAGTAGGCTATGTTACAGACTCACCCTCACCTCCTCTCATGTGGGGAAGAAGTCAATTCAAATTACCACACATACTGTACACATTCACACACTCATTCACACCTAGGGCAATTTAGCAAAGTCAATCAGCTTACCGGCATATTTTTGGGTAGTTTGAGGAAACCAGAGACGATGTTGGAATCCCACGTACACACAGGGTGAACACGCGAAACTTCACACAGTCGGTAACCCGAGCTCACGTCCGTAACATAAATTAACACAGAGCGGTGAAGAGAATATTCAGTCTGAACAATTTTACCAGACTGTGCTATAACAGTGAGAAAAGCAAACCCTCCTAAAGGGAGTTGAAACAATCATATTCACCCCCAACTCCTCTGAAACATTTTCTTAACAAAACAATCCATTATGTATGTTCTCAACTTTTAAACAGCCTTACTGCTGGGTTAAATATAGCTGTCTCTACAGATTATAAACATTTTGAGGATAAACTGTAGCAGCATTTGCCATTAAGACAGACCAGACCACTAAGTAACAGCGTCTGTGTTTTCCTGCAGCAGACTGTCAGGTTGTTTCTCATTTCATTTTCACTGGAAGGTGCACACGTCGTTGGTAGAACACCAGTTTATCACGACGGAATGCAGACAAAATTATGCCACAGCTCCCTGCAACACAGCAGCACAAGTGCCAGCTAAACTGCTCTCAGTAATTAAATAGCAGGTGAAGCCTAAAGGCATAACTGTTTGGAATCCAGGCCTCACTGGTCCTCGGTATGATTAAGAACTCAAACAAATTTACATCAAAATCTTAAGTCTGGCTGATCAGAATGTTTTATATTAACATACTCCTTCGAATACATTACAATTTCTAGATCGTTAAATATTTCTGTATCATTTACAAGCACTTGAAATAAGCGCTGGCTATGTAATCTATCAAAAAAAAAAAAAAAGAAAAAACACGATTATGAATGAATAATGTTATTTAAGATAGAAATAATTTTGTTGGGAGATAAACATTTTTATTCTCCAGTGTCAGACCTTGGTATCAGTCAATAAGTTTTCCATCACATGAAAGTCTTCAGGAGAGAGACACTCCAAGATAGAAACAAAAATGAAGCTGCTGAGGAAATGCAGTTTACAGATGGCGTAATAGAAGCGATATCAGGATCTTGTTTTGCAGCGTGACCACATCACTAAATGTAACCCAAGACTATTAAAAGAATGACAATAACTTGTGGGAGAAGATAAATGAAACCCCTTTTTCACATGCTGTTACTGGAACATAACCCCGTACACATCACCCCACCCAGGTGTCGATCATTTTCCTGTAATAACGCACTCCATTTTGTTCCTTATGTGTTATGCACAGAAGGTTAAACAGCCTTGTACATTGCATAGACAATAACATTACGCTACACATACAACACTGTCAACTGTTTAAAAGGATACACAATAAAAATCCAGTGTGTTAAACTTGTGACCAGTTTTATGGAGGATTAAATCGACGTTTATTACAGAACATTATTTGTTATGTTGGCATTGTTATTTAAGCACTTCTGTAATAAATCCTTGTTTGTGTTTTTTGGTGTGGCTGCTGTGGTAGTGCTGGAAACCCCACCTCGGAAAGCGTCTCCTGCTACATCCCCTCCCCCTTTAAACTGCCACAGTGTGCACACTACAAACAGACAACACTGTCCTCTATCCTACACACACACACACACACACACACAGCTTTAGACCACAAACACACAACTGGTCCTGATTTGATCTATATGTCCATCACCCAAGGAGATGAAAGACAGTCACAGATAGAGGTAGGGGCATTAAGAGTGTATAGAGGCAATCTTTTCAATGTTCTATCTCTCATTTCTATAATATTTGGTGCTCTCACTTAATGAGAGTTGAATCATTGCCCAGTTCAGCAGAGAAGGTCACCATGACCTGGAATAACTTGTTCCTGCTGTACTGAATCTAAGCAAAAACACTCAGCATTTTTTTCTAGGAATAATTCAAAGCAATTAGCTCACAGAACTGGATTTGAAGACCTGGTTTCACCACCCAATACACACCATGGGAAACTTGGATAAAAAAAAAAAAAAAAATTAAGCGCCAAGTGTGCTTTTATTCCACTTTCCTAAAGTTCTCATGAGCTCTGAATCAACAAATTGGACAACAAGCAAGCTAATCCTCCTCTTCATTCCCGGTCAATCTATCAAACTTGACCTGCCAGAGAGAAGAGTGAAGTCTGAAAAGAAGCTTTAAGTACTTCTCCCCCCCTCAAATGTCCTTGGCTTAGTTTGCCGCCCACGGGAGCCGAGAAACCTGATGAGAGGACTCAACGTCTCTCAGCATCACTCAGCATCTGTCAAGGTAACAATCACAGGCTATGAACTAATTCCAGCTAAATTTAGAACAGGCTGTTTATATGTACGCAAACTCAGTCTACAATTACTGTGTGACTCCTGCAAAAATATAATGACTTTACTTCATCACAAATATAATGATATTGGCTGAACGTCTGATTTTTTTTTTTTAATTTTTAGGCCTTTTACTCCAAATGTTTTGAACATTTGACATGAGGAACACTTCCTGTGCATCACAAGTATAATTAATAATCCCGGTGATCATTTTTATATTCCTTCTCTAAACAGGATCCATTTAAAAGTCCAAATTAAAATTTCACTTCTACAGCAAAAAAAGTTCCATAATCCTTAAAGAAATAGCACAATTATGAGTGAATAACAGACAAAATATCAGCTGAAACCAACCTTGGACCATGAAACCAGTTAGTTAAAATTGCCAGTGCGAGTTGTTCTTGTGGACTCATCATTTTAATTAATTAATGACAGAAATGAAACCATATTTTCAGGCAAAATGCCACAGGCTACATTATAAGAAGCAATGTTGCACAAATGGTAGGAATGGTTATTAGCATAACAATTACTTATTTATTTGTTTATTTAATTAGTTATAAACTACACCAAATGCAAAGAGAAACTTTTTAATTCTCAGGTCACAGATGCTCAGGATAATGAAGTATATATACTAAAATTTCGTCTAGTTTTAGAGCAACGCTACTATTAGCCATTCATGGTTAGCTTAAATGTAAAGAATTTAGCAGTAATTTAGCATTGAGCTCGACTCAAAATGTGTTTTCAACATGGAATATTTTTTTAAAAGCCATATAAATTGTTATGGCAATAATTTGTCATGACTGATGTGTTCACTGCATGAGGTTTAGCATGATGCTGTTTAAAAATTATTGTCAGCTGAAGCCACAGTATTCAAGAATTTCTTTCTTTCAACCATTTTTCTTTGTGCTATTTCTCATAAACAAATTATTCATAAAAATAAACCTGGACTGCCTTTGAGCAGAAAAAGAAAACCAAGAACAAGTATATTTCCATAGTGCTTAGAAAAAAAAAAATGAAACAGAGAAGCTTTATAGAAAACCATATATCAGTTTAGATCGCTAAAGAGAACAGAATTGGGTTATGCTTGTTGACGTTTTATTCAAAGGATAAATCTAGCTACAAAATAAAGTAAGACTATATAAATGGGTGACTGCAACATCTACAGTATTTAATATATCGTAATCATCTGGAGACAAAGGAAACTTTTACAGGAGTCATGATCTTAAAATAGATGCAAAACAAGATGTAAAACTGTTTCTTCATCTGGTCAAAGGCTTTTCACTCTCTTATGTCCTATTTCTAGAAGTCACGATATTGGAAGAGCTACAAACAAAAGGAGAAGCTCTTTCAGGCTTAAAAAGGAGAAATGACTACAGAGAGGCTTGACTGTAAACCCAAACATGGCACAGAATATCACTGTACAGAACATAAAAACCTTTTCCTTTTAGCGTCTATATGTTCAGAGATTTTTGCCAGACTAAATGTATTTATTGAGATCAAGTTGTTTATATGTAGCCTAAACAATCACACGCTGTTGAAAACCTAACGTTATGTAATCTGAACCTAACGGATGTTCATGAGAGAAGTGGTAATTAGTGTGAATGTTACCATAACTACAAGAGGTTTGTGGGTCCTGGCAGAACGCAACAAGTTGCTAACGATACTTCAGCGTGTTAGACAAGTTTTTGATCACTCCCTGTCTGTGTCTGCCAAGTTTTAGAAAGACTACTGCAAATTTAGAGAGCAGTCAATGCTCTAAATTTAGACAATAACAGTATGATGATCATCATCGTCATGATCATAAATTCAATTTATGCTGCACTTAAACTAAGTGGTGCTTTACATTCTTCAACCGTAAATGCAAACATGTAAAATAGATCCCGGCTTAGATAGACACTCAGGTTTCTATTTGTTCGTGGAGTAGAGAAGCTAAAATAATAATAAAAACGTTCACCTTTCACCTTCATTTGGCATGAATTAGTCCATGGCAATTATAACATCTAAGAGAACCGCAGCATTGTAAAGAGGGAAAAGGAGATAGGCATCAGTCAGCATGTTTTTGCACGCATGTTGAGCAAACACGTTAACCAAACAGGCCCTGTGCGTGTCTTACAGCCATGACTTCACAGAGCTCGGGTGTGTGTAACCACTCTCAGGAGGAGGAACTTAATTCAGGCTGTACCTACCTCATACAAACAAAAACACACACATACACACGAACACACGCACACAGCTGAGCAAACACAATTGCAAGCCGACTTTAAGCCGAGTGTCCAGACCCCTCCTATTTGTCTACCTGTCCTATTATAACCCTGGATGTTGGTTAGGCCTCACTGTGCTGTCTAGGTGCTTAGGAAAACAGTGAATGTACTTGGAATTGGCTCATTAGTCTAGAGAAGCATTACTGACCAACCTGAACGCCTCATGCAAGGCATTACAATGCTGACCCAGGATCAGGGAGGGTTAAAGACCTCACTCAAAGGCCCAGCAGTAGCATCATTTGGTGCTGGAGCTGATCAGTCATCACTGCACTGAGGATTATTTAATTTAATCACTGGAGTGTGTTTCAGTGAAGTGCTATGTGGCTAACCTGTAGGTTATGTGCCTTTTGCTCCTTATGTACACTGTGACTGGTGTGCGGAGTCTTCAACATGGATTAGTTTCAAAGGTATTCAGCAGACCAGTTATTATTCTGGATCTCTTTTTAAGACAAAAACAACAACAAAAACAACAACAAAACCCCACATTGAGCCACCCTCATCAGCATATCATGGCTATCTGTATTGCTGCTAACCAGAGCTAACTGTGCTGCACAAACTGAGACGCTATCTCATATCTCATTGGATCCGCTGTAGAAAATATGTACTGCTTTGTAACAAACCGTACAACTTTATACTATCTAGCATATTGTGCATTCACACATGACAGGGATTTGTGCCTTATATTTTGGGTGCTTGTGTGGATAGCAAATATAATATTCAAATATTATTTGAACGGTGCCTTGGAAATGTTTGAATAATCATTAAACCCAAAATGCCCCTAGCTAATTCATCTTTAAACACTCTGCTAGGCTAAAATGGAAAAAATAAAATCAATTAAATGTGACTTTTAGTTCTCTGTTTGTTCATTAAGTTGCGGCCATGTGCAGAATATTGACTTCTGACTACAGGTGAGTTGCAAGGGAAAAAAACATAACATTAAGCTTTGTTTATAACAAGGTTTGCTTCAACATCAAGATCTATGAAACGATAAAATGGTAATAAAGAGTATCAGGCAACTGTTTGTTTTCTGTGTAAGTGAGCGACTCAGAGAGCCACACAGATTTTCTCAAATGTATGCAAATTAGGTTTGGTGTAGCAAAGTGACTAATCCAAACAATGGCTCCAGGGAATTCCTCGGACCAACTGAAAACCTCTACACTCTTAGCTCTTACCTGTATTTAACCTCCTCTCAACTGCATTTCACGCTCAGAAATAGAACAAAAAACCACAATCTCATGTATTTCTGGGTTTAACTACAGTGGACAATCCATTTAAATAAAGGTAACGCATTCATGTGTATACATTTTACTGTATAATGTACAATTTTTAGCTTCTACCATGTAATATCAGAAAAACAGGCAGACAGTGAACACCCACAAGCAACAATGCTGGCCAACAACACACACACACACACACACACACAAGAGAGAGAGAAAATACAAGTGTCACAGGGTTATGTCTTTTGTTCATGTGTCATCAATGACCAGGTTTAAGGCTTTATTTAGCCATTCATTACTGTTCAGTTAAGACGTTTCCCTTCACTTTGTTGGTTTCACTGTAGCCTTTAGAGGTAACAAACACAGCGTTCAGTCATGTATATCAGTGTTGGTCCTACTAGTAGAGTTACTACTAAGAGCAAACAAAACAAAAAAAAGATTACAATGGTCTCCATGAAATTCTTCCAGGCTGCTCCTCTTGTTGGTTTGTTTCAATGCACTATTATCAGGGCAGTGAATGAGGTTTGTGTGCATCTACCAGCCCCAGGACAGGCTATCAGTCATCATGCAACAATAAGCTACCAAATGGCAACTTAGCCTGCTGCTTAATTAGCCTGGCAACCAGCCAGACAATATGCTTGAATGGTGGCTGAAATATTATCTAATCACACAAGACATAATATTAGCATTTGTAAACATGGAAAGAGAAAGCACGAGATATTTGGATCTATTGCGAAATGATCATTTCATCTCAACCTGTCTCTAGCTTAATCTCTGACCTTCTCATTAACTGATGTGTCTTGACTTTAACGTAAAGAACGAGCCCATCTACCTACAATATCTTACTGATAACTGCCAAATTATTAGCATCAGATGTTACATGAGTGGAATATTGAACAAATTATTGAATAAACTCTATCAGCAAGCGTAAAATAAACAACTGAAGACGTGAAGTTTGTAATAACTGCAAAGTAAAGCTGAACAAATCACTCATTATCATACAATCTTTACACAAAATAAAGGAAAATATTGTTCCTTAGCCATGTTTTTTTTGTTGTTGTTGATTTCTCTACACCACACTACTGTATGATATCATCTCTTTCCCTTCATACATGCACAAAAAAAACACGAGTGAGCAGTGCGTATCTCGACAGCGTGCACCGTGCTGGGTTTTGCCTACAGAGCAGGTGTCGTCTGTCTGTGTTTACATAAGTGACATGCGTTTAAGTCATCAGGAGGTTAAAATAAACTGTATATGTTGTGAGTGTGTACAGGCTAAAGATGGCAAAAAGTTTATATATAGTCCAGACAGATATAGTGTGCGTTTATGTAGCGCTGAGCAGATGGCCATTAAAAGACATGCTTTATGTCACACACACACACACACACACACACAGATCACACTATTTTGCAGGGTAAACTTAACCTTATCTCAATCCTTTTCAAATAAAGTTCACATTCTATGTCAAATTAAAAAAAAAACAACACAACACATTTCCACATGCCGACTAACTAAATGTCTCCATATGATCAAAATCCTCATGTATTCCCATCATCAGGCTTTCACACACAAATACACAGCCATTTCCAGTGAATAAACACCCCTTGAAGCATTACCACGCCAGCAAATAGTGGGCCAACAAATTAGTTTCATCCTTTTTTTTTTTTTTACGGCTCTCATGTGTAATCTTGCTTTTTCCTTGAAGAGATCCAGAGCCTCTGGTTGGTAATGGCAGCATTCCATCTCACATAGCCCAGGAAATAAACAGGAGGAGAGATTAAACAGAGCGGTGGAGAGAACAGAGCTGGAGAGGTTCTGCTGGGCGGATGCAGTAGAGTCCCTCTGCAACACGCATTAGACTGCTCGGTTTCCCCAATAGTCAAAACAGAGCTACGGGAAGACCAGCAGCTGTGTCATGTTTGACATGATGGTAAAGAGCTAACCACCCACAGCACACTCATTTACACACACACACACAGGATAAAACACGTTCTCCCATGCCCAGCTATTATCCTGATGCGTTCATGAACAGTATGACGTATATGATTCTTGTGAACATGAAGTAACTTTAACCTGGGAGACTTTGCTGTAATACTTTGGCATTTTGTATGAAATTGCAGGGCTCACTTTGAGATAAGCAAGGATAGAGAGAGAGAGAGAGAGAGAGACATGAGAAATGCCAATCCTGTTCCTGTTTACTGAAGGTTTGTGCAATCAGACCTATTTTGTAAGCAGCCACTTTTAGACAGAAAGAAAAGTGCGTCTGTGAATGCATGCTAGCCTTCGTCGAAAAAAGCTGCTCAAGCTAGCGCTATGAGTGACAGCAAGGCATTCTGGTTAATCAGAACTCTTTGTGCTGCTTCCTATGTTCCCTGCCATCTGTGCTGCAACGGGTTTTTGTGCCACAGACACACTGAAATCAATGTGGCACTGGGAGTGAATGTCACTAATTCTGACTTCAACCGTGCTATCAATCTGACTGAGAGCTAAACAGTTTTTAAGCACGTCTCCTTTCTCTGTTCATGTTCTACGTTCTCGTTTCAAGAGATGAAATACGGAATAAATTAAAGGCATTTATTTTTGAATCTGTTTAGTCAGAAGGTGTTGATTTTTAGGCTGGCAGAGCTGACAGTACTGCCAGCTACATGTCCTCACTCTATTATGTTATACTATACATACTATACAGACTAAACACTTTAATGCAGACATTTCACATAATAAACAGATTAATGATACCGCACATGCCGAAGCTTACTTTATTTAACATTTATTTAGGCATTTCTTTAAGGAATCTCTGATATCAGCACTGATCAATCAAATGTAAATCTGTTCCTTTAACATTCTCATCAGGTATAAAGTCTTCAAGAAAGAAGATACTGCACTCTGCAGAGTCTTGCTTAAATGAATTTTTGTCTAATTAACTTTAGCTATAATGTCAGTTCCTTTGTTACATAAGCAATATCACACACACGAGTGCAGTTTTACCGAATATCAACAGTAAGTGAAATTATATAGTCTTAAAGTATATGATATGTTCCTCTATTATAAAGAAACGTTTCAAATGTTTGCAACATGCTGCAATATAAGATCAATAAAACACCAGCATCTTTTTAAATTGTTGCTCATTCTGTGGCACAGGGCAACAGAACACGAGCTGAGAAAAGTGCTATCTGTCCTCTTCTTTATACATGAGCTCACAGATGCACACTGATTGGCTACTATCGCTGTGATTGACAGGGGACGAGGCGTACGTATCCCTCACAGACAGTGGGAATCATTTGCATAAAACCTGAAAAAATCATATCATAATCATATGATGTAAACTCTGGGGAAAATATATAGTTCAATAATAAATGATTTTGGTTAATTGTTAGTTTTAATTAGAAGAATGAGAATCCCGTCAGCTACTTGTTACTATAAAGAACTATTGTGTTGCATAGTAAATGTCCTGTGTATGAGTCCACTTAATCCCAAATAAAAGCTTTAGTCAATCTTAGTTGTTTAAGTATGCTATTTCTCAATTTGATGATGAAAAAACGATGCCCTATGACAGATATTCCTGCTTAAGATACGGTCATAACATTGGGTAAGATTTAGAAACACATTCTGTGGGCAGTTTGCCAGCAGATGACCAATGCAATGCAGTTTCAAAAGGACTGATTCAGGAAATTTGACAAAACTTCTGTTTTGACGTAGGAGTAGGAAAAGAGAAGTATTTGTATTGAACAGATTAGTCAAGGATCCAAATTTAAAGCCTTTACCCCAAGTGGTTCTCTCCCAGTGCCACTTTACCCACCTATAATGGAAAAGTAGTAGCTTGGTCAGAGACTGATCAGAAGGTCATGAGTTCAAATCCAAGTACTGTCAAGATGGATCTGTTGGGTTTTAGACCAGAATCCATAAGCCTCATCAGATCAATTGTACCATGTACTTAACATTTTGTACAAAATATAAGTTTTGTCAACCAAATGAGAAAATGTAAATACACATATGTTGCCACATAGGTTGCATCCCCTGAATACTGGTGCACTAGGCTTGAGTAGGATTCTGATTGGTTAGATAATCACATCATTTATTTGTTTTTAAAGGCCACAGAACTAAATTTTCCATCTGAACATATATTTAACTGAATGCCCAAGGATGTGAGAAGAACTTCACCAAGTATTACAAAAGTCATCTTATTAAAAACAAACAAACAATCAAACCTTTAATAAACCATTTGATTTATTGAGACTTCCAAGATTTCTCTGTGATTTCATGATCGGGATGCCATGTGTGATATTAATTATACAAACGTCAATGTAAACAAAAGATAAAAGACATTTTGTGTGTGAGAGAGAGAGAGAGATTCATATTCATGTTGCAACAGGTATTTCATCACACATTAGCAAACGCCATTTCACACGATTGCAGGTCACATAAGACTTACAAGATGCATGAGAATATTCCAATGTTTTTTAATAATGGTAGAAATAAAGATATTTATGCATGTCTTGATTTTGTTGATACAGTCTGTTCTGCTCTGTTCCTGAGAGACTGGTCATGATATCTATACTCGAATTGCATTCCATCCCTAGATTGTCCACACCCCTTTAAAGCTCTCATTGAGCTGAAGTCATTTGCTTGGGAAGGCAATATTTCACACCAGCCTGTGACAACTGCCTGCAGGAAGACAGGGCTTTGTCTTGGACATGAGGATCGACAAACGATGGAGCTACACGAGCACCTCTCCCTCTCATCATGAAAGAGCCGCATGGAGCACTTTTAATCAAGACCCTCCTGCTTAACAATCTGTCCACCATGTGACCCCAGTCATATGTCGCTCACAGACACACATATGTGCTCTCCCCTCTCTCTCCACTCTCTCTCCCTCACACACACACACACACACATACATACATATATCTGGGCCTGCAGTACCATTGCGCAAGATGACATCACCTGTAATAAAGTCGTCAGCTGTCAAAACAAGCGAAAACCTCTTGTGCTCATCTTTAACATCATCGATATTTGCACATGTGCAGTTCAGTTCAAATTCAAAAGCATGAACTGAACATTTCACACTGCGTTTTTCCAATAATTGTTTTGAGGACAAACAATTCCACAGAAGCAATACTGTATATGCATGACTATATAATGAGAAGTAGAAAAAAATAGCAAAATTCCTACCTAATTTCTACATAACTACTTCCAAGTAACTCTGTACTCCTCCTCCTACTACTACTATTTCCATGGAAGCCTGGACTCAGATTTACAGAATCTTAAGCTCCTGGCTTGAGACTGCTGCACTATAATATCAGCAATTTGTTTAAAGGTTTAAGGATCGTCTAGAAAAGAATAATACACAAAAAATACTATGAATTAGAGCTATCGGGGAGGGAAGGGGTTGGCGGCAGTTAGAGGATTTCCCCTCAACCATCTCCCACTGTCTTACTGATAGATTCTGACGGACTGTGCAAAGGGTTAAGGGTGCCTGGAGTCGTGACCCAATTTAAATGAGTGTCATGAGCTTAACATCAGTCATGAGCTTAGCATCAGCTTCAGTCACAGCTCGCAACCTTGGGGTAACCATGGACAATCAGCTGTCCTTTTCCTCACATGTTGCTAATGTGACACGCTCATGTCGGTTTCTTCTCTACAACATCAGAAGGATCCGGCTGTTTTTGTCCACACAGGCTGCTCAGGTACTTGTTCAGTCTCTGGTCATTTCAAGACTGGACTACTGTAACTACCTATGAATGCAATTCATCCTCTGCAAATGACCCGAAATGCAGCTGCGTGACTTGTTTTCAACCTGCCTAAGTTCTCTCATAACACCCCGCTGCTG
>JAOTRN010000051.1:15714100-15725536 GCA_028566695.1 Bagroides melapterus
CTCTGCAAATGACCCGAAATGCAGCTGCGTGACTTGTTTTCAACCTGCCTAAGTTCTCTCATAACACCCCGCTGCTGCGTTCCCTCCACTGGCTCCCAGTAGCTGGTAACACTGGTGCTTGCCTACAAAGCCAACAATGGACCAGCTCCATCTCACCTCAAAGCTCTTATCACTCCTCGCACCATCTACCAGCACTGCTCGACTGGTCCCACCATCTCTCAGGATAAGAGGTAGGTATATAACTATATATATATATATATATCTTTTCTGTTCTGGCACCAATGTGGTGGAATGAACTTCCTCTAGATGTCCGAACAGCTGAGTCATTGACTGTCTTCAAACCTAACTCTTCATGAAATACCTTCTCCCCTGTTTGTTGTGTGTACTTAAATAAATAATAAAAAAAAAAAAACGTGAACTTACACAGTGTTTTAGACTCATGAACCAGACTTAATGTATTCAATGAGACTTAAAAGGTAAATGTAGCATAGTGAAACAACTGTGTGCTCCTAATAATGAAATTTGTTTGGGCCATTTACAGCAGCAGTGTGTGAACAACACAGTTTAGTCACAGTCTGGTACAAGTTTGTGACTTTAATACGCAAATTCCTACGATGCTTACTGCAGCTCAGTCAGCCCAAGATTAGTCAGCATAATCTAGAAGTAGAAGACCGGAAACTTGTGTATGTGATGAATAAATCCCACACAGTTGTAAATGAGTTATTAAGAATTAGATACGTTTTTCAGATACTATAACGCTCGAAAGATCAAAGCATCAACCTGATTGTCCCAAAAGAACCATTTGTAGTGTATATTCATTGAGAATAAACGTCTAAATAAAACTCCTGAATATTCTCAGTGATGTGCTAATAAACATCTATTTGACAGAGCTCTGAAAATCTCTATACACAAAAACATGAAATCCATTTAAAAAGACTCCAGCCCAATGACAATAAATTATAAACTGTCACCAAACACCTTGACAATAACAGTGCAGCTCAAGATATGTGGAAAAATCCACCATGATTCAAATGTGCAGAATGACCATGGAGTGAAACTACTGCAGGCTGCACATGAAGTGTGTTTGTATATAATGTTTTCAGCCAGGTTTAACCAAACATCTCTGTTCGGATATGATAAACAGAGCCTTGGCACATGCATACCACAAACAATAACTCAATTTGCATGTGCAGAACATTACTTTTTTCCCCAAACACACAAATTAAAAAAAAAAAAAACAGTTAAACTACTACATTGTTGTTTTTTTTTCCATGGGCAAGAGGTCACAAATATCTGTGTGTTGACAGGACCTGAAAATCATCCATGCAAGTTTCCATCCTATTAATGGAGCCATATTTACTGAGGTAACTCCAAAAAAGAAAAAAAAAAAAACTCCGACCGGCTCTGTTCCAACTTTCTAAAAACAATCATAAACAGGAACTAATGAAGAAGGCTCTAAATGGATGAATTAGGATAGCATAAATAAAAGCACACAAAAAAGATTTTGCTTGTTACTCTCCATCCTGAGAGCTGAGGCACTGTGTTTCCTGTAGGTGCCATCCAGAGGAAGTCTGGAGCCTGCTACCGCTGCAGTTTAGCTTTCAGCAGCCTCACAAACAGGTACGACCCCAGGGCGCGCTGAAGGACAGGCCACACGCTATATAAAGATCAAACACGTCTACGGTCACATCCTGACTCAAGAGTGGTCAGGGAAACTGGGTCAAGTCAAAGACCCAATTTGAGGAAGTTTATTTCCTTATAGCCTAATAAATTAAATCCAATTGAATAACGCATTGTCGCTTCATTTTTTTGACCCGTCATGTGGTCCACTATACATATTTCTAGAACCGGTCAACAAACTGGAGCGTAGATAACTTGAGTATCTTCAGGAGGGATGTAAAAGGAATCTATGCTTTCTGTGTTTCATCTGGTACTTTCAGATACAATGCTGTGTCTGTGTCTGTGTTATGTCTTAGGAACTGCAGCAAATCCTTGTCTGATGAAGCTGAACAAGGAAAACATCTGTGAGGTCACAATGTTGTCTGTCAAAGCAGAAACAGGGAGGTGTTCAGTGTTGACCAGCAGGGGTAAGACCTTCCCAGAGTCTCTTCAAAACATGACTGCTGGGTCTGGACAAACTCGCTGACCTCCGTCCAGACCTGAAAACACGCATTCTGGATAAGAAAATACCTGCAGTGAAAAAAATTCTCACGATCCAAGATATTCCTGACTGCACAGAGTCATGCGTACACGTGCAGCCCCTCTGACCGTTGGAGACCAAGAAGGCGTGAAGATATTTTGTACTCGCTTTAGTCTGATAGGATCAGTCTGGAATCCTGGGATGGATTATGCAAACAGCGGTGTTTGTGAAATGATGTCAGCGAAAACAGCCAGGAGAGAGGGTGGCAACAACTAACACTACTGCTGCAGGCTACTCTAGTTACACACACTCTCACTGCCTGTTACTACACAGAACACGCTGGAGATTTATCTTAAATGTTGAAATTTCTTCTGAAATAATATGTTCAGCTTAGCTCAGATCAGGCTAGCTCTGCTCCAACTGCACCACTACTCTTCTGCTGATCGGTCTAGTTAGCGTGCACTGTTCTGTGTATTTATTCTAGATTTAGCAGCTTGTTTTGTATTTGCACTTTGTATATAATCTTGATTTCCATGCTACTCTATTGAGTTTAAATAAATTCACAGTTTTTCTACTGTACTTGCTGATAGAGCCAGTGGGATGAAGTTCCCCTCATGTCCTCATCTGTACACTGTGATCAAACAGATCAGCTTCCAGATCTTTAACTTTTATGTAATTATTGTCATCGGTGGCACTGGGCTCGTCATCTCAAAGCTCACTAACTAGCTGACTCAAGTCTCTGCCATTCTATTGTACAGCTGCACTGTATTCAGGAACTTTATTGTCTCCACTACACTACACTGGATTTAAGAGCAAAATCGAGTCTCACCCCAACACTACACCTAACTCTGACATAAGAGAGGCACACAATCCCTAACTTTTCATAGCGATAACAAAAAGAGAGCATCAACGGACAAATCAGGGGCACAACCGCTGAGTACTTCATAAACATTTCAAAAATAAACATATTCTACTTATTTATGATTCTTTTTTTTTTTCTGTAAGGCTTTTGTACAAAAAGGAAAAACCAGTTTGACACTGGACAGGGCAGAGTGTTAAAGTGACAATGGTTGTAGGAAGAGGAAATGGAGAGCTGTTGTGGGAAATGCCAGAACTGTCCCTCCACTTCCGAACGCTCGTTTTATTAGAGGCATTGTGGTAGGTGGCGCTGCCTGTGGCATAGAAAACAATTTTTAGAGCCAGATACTGTTTCAGAACCGCTTCAGTAGGGAACAGCTGGGTTCATTATCTACATGCCATGTTTTATCACTGAGATGCTTCGCAGTTATGCATGCTGAATGATGATTAATAATGTAACACCTCTGCTTGGCATCAGTATGAAATGACTGGACTGAATTTGCTTTTTCCTGCTTTCTGGAATTGTGAGATTAGATCTAAAATTGCCTTGTGTCATGTTCTCGCTAATTCATGAATCTGCTTGTGAAAGACCTTGTACTAACACTTTACAGGGGTTTAGGATATAGGATTTTGAATACTATTATTTATAACTGATTTACATTAATAAAGTAAAATACGAGTAAATCGATCATAACAGATTAAATTCACTTAGCTCTGGATGTGTGTTTTGTTGATATGACTCGATTACTTATAATAATAAATGTGATCCGTCTCAGGCTTTATTATTATATAGATGCGACACTAAATCTAAAATGATTATTTTACGTTTTAAGCTACAAATGATCTCTTTAAAATTCAACAGAATCTACGGGGTTTTTAAGCAACATCCTCAATTACATGTTCTGTCTTAAAAGCACCTGGGCACAGCCCTCTGAGAAGCAGTGACGAGCAATACCACAGGATTACTCACCTATTTTCAGGTATCCACCCATCACTGAGGTTAGAATGAGTGTAACATGTGGCAATCTGTTCAATACTCAACACTGTCCCTTCTCCTTTTGTCTATCCCTCTATAAAATATTAAAGAAACACAAGAACACCGCTAACACATGATGTATTCTCTTTGACCTTTCTGAAGTGAACTGAATTAGACAGGGACTGTTACAATTAGTCTTCTACAATTTTTTTCCAGCATGTGATTGGCAGACCCCTCGTGAACTCACCCTCCTAAACAATTCTACTGATGCTGGCCATCGAGGTAATAAGTAACAACTTTATGCTAAGATTTGCAGTGAAAATACTTGTTAATGATTCACATTATAACCAGAGGGGGTGATATTCTACTCAGTAGTTCTGCTCTGTGGCTGTAGGAGAACATTTTCTAGGGTTTTTTTTTAACCTTTCACGAAAAACTTTTCCAATCATGATTTTCACTGCAAGCTTAAAAAGTAAAATTAAGTCTAAAATTAAACACAAACTAGTAGAACCATTATGTAAATGTGCTCTTGCTGATTTGGAACATTTTTATTAATTTGGCTTAAATTACTCGTTCTATTCTCATTTTGGACAATCTGTACGAGCAGCAGTGTTAGTCAAGACAACAGGCACCTCTATTTTCTAATTATTGCCACAGGGCCCTAACTGACAGAATTGTTTGTGCTGCCTATTTGCATACGATTTGCAACACACAACTGAGGTTTAGGTGAACATTCTGGCCTACTAAGAGGACGTCTGAGGTGTCACACAAATACTTTATTGTCAGAACACTGAGATCCACAGCTACTTAAAACATCTTGGTAAATTAAGATGGCAGCGATGTCAGATGACAGCAATCTTGTCTGCTAAATGGAATTTTGAGACAATTAGTTCTCTTGATGCAGCCAACCGAGAGCACAGCATTCTTTTCTTCTCATTTGCTAAGCGTATGGACTTGTCATGGTTTTGCTAATGTCTTGCTTCGCCACTGCTTGCCATTTTTGATACTGTTAAAAAAAAAATCAATGAATGCTGGCATTTAGTTATATGGCGTTACACTACGTATTTCCTCTCGACTGCAGCTGCCCTGTTTGTTTTGACATCAGCAGTTCCTGTGAAGTTGCACACAAGACACAATCTTTATATGGAAAGGAGGAAATGACCTAGTACATCTTCATATGAAGATGTCAAGAAATGAATTCTCTCACCAGTGATACCAAAAAAAAAAAGACTAACGAGAAAAAGACATGCCATCACAGCAAAGTTAGGTAGGAGTATGATGAGGTTTTGTAAGGCAATCCTGTAGATAAACATAGGCCAGCTGTATTTAGAAGAGCTGGCGCTTCTGCTTTTTTTTATTATTTTTTTTAATCTATTATCTGCTCTGACAACGTGGAAGCCATTAGTCCCTAGTGTCCAGACACCAAGATGAAATGGGATGTGATGCAGCGGGCTGCTTCTTCTAATATAAAACAACAAATGACTCATGTGAAGCATTGCTGTAACGTTATCAGATGAGACGCAGGCTGCTTTCTCAACAGGAACAGTTGTACGGACAGCTGTCCCAAACAGAATTAGTAGACAGACGGTGGCTCCATGGTATCTTTAATGCCTATTGTGCACACAGTTTGGTTAAGTGTTCCAATCAAATACAGATAACATCCTGATTACAACCCAGTCTGTTACCACCAGAATGCGCATCTAGTGGTTCTTCTATATTCATAAAGTGGGAAGCATCTGTTTTATTTATGTTTATTTTCCCCCTGGAGTCAGGGTGAACGGGAAGATGATTCTGGCAGCCAGTAGGGCGCACCTGCTAACGCTGGGAACCTACCATACACATCCTTTATAGGCTATAAAGCTGCATAATAAAGCTGCTTAAAAACTTAATATGCCTTAATAACCATAGTATTTAAACGCAGAAGAAGATTAAAATACGATTGATCTCCGTTATAGTGTTGCACAGAATAAAGTTTAAACACACACATCATCATCATCATCATCACCGTACTTACGTATCTTCGAAGTTTTTTCTCCGGTGGGGATTTTCTCAGCCAGCCCTGGCAGATGATTTCTCCGCCGCTCATTTTTTTTTTTTTTTTATCTCTCCCAAATACGCCTGACCACAACAGCAGTCACTCAGACACAAACTCTTATGACCAGATGATGATGATGCAGGTCCATTTAGGGAGAATACAGAAGCGCACGCACAGCGACGCACTCCGCCGGCCCATTTAGTGACGCGAGAGCGCGCGCAGTTTGTCCGGAGAGCTCAGAGACGCGCGCCCGCCCTGACACCAAACACAGTGGAAAAACAGTTTGTGGACCCTCTGAGTGAGGAGGAGTAACAGTCAGGCTGGTAGTCTGGTATAGGAAGTAGTCTCGCGCCGAGACGTTACGGTGCGTCTTTATCGTCCACACCACACCCGCTCAACACAACGAAGTGTCTGTGGGTGTAGCAACACTCCCTCCAGGTCCCGACTACAAACAGACGCCTTGCTGTGAAATCACTCCTGCTCCGAGCCAGTTGATTATTGTTTTCTGGCGAATCACAGTAACAAAGAGGCGTGGCCGAAAAAAAACGAGGCGGGGATGCAAAGTAGGATTTTGTAAACGGTACTGGGAAGGGGCGGGGCTTCTTGATGACAGTCATGCGCACGGAGCTATGGCAACCAAAACCCAGACCCCACTGTATTTATTTGCAAGTAACTTTAGCTAATAACAATGTCTTACGAAAGGCTCTGTCCAAAGTCATATTTTCCCCATATAGTTTTACTGGGCGTGACTGTAAATAAGCTAGAGTTGTTTAAGCGTGTGTGTGTTTGCTTGTTTCTTTGTTTAGAAATAAAATATTAAGAAAAAAATTCTTTCTCCAGAAAAATCTAGCTTAGTCTAACCAGCTAGCAGCTGCTAAAACACAAGCTGAGCTAGACCGTCATTACTGCCTACTGACGTTATAAACAATTACCTCTGTTATTGCTGCATTATAGACAGATCGATATTTAAGAAAATACTGTAAGACAAATATCAGTCTAATCAGTTAATAAGGATGCTGAATAACAACTCAACTGGAAACAGACATGGTCTACTAGTTTGACCAGCTCAGCCTGTGTTTTGGCAGCAGGTAACCATGAGACCAAGCTGAATTCTTCAGCAGGTAGAAACTTTTGGAACATTGGTGTAAAATATTTATTCATAGGCTACTATGAAATTTAACGTTTTAAACAAAACCTGCGATTTCAGAATGAATAACATTGCACTGTAATAATGCCAACGAAAATAGCACTATTAAGAGTAGACTGCAATTTTTAACACATGATAAATAAATGAACAAATAAAAAAATCACTGGTTAACAGGTACTTCGGTGTATTTTGTTGGTATATACACCTGTTGCTATGCATCTACACTCACCATTAATAGAAAGGGACCATCACAAGACCACAGGCACACATTTGAGTGCTGGACCATCTGAAGCATAGCACCGAAAGTGAACAGTTGTTGCATGTGTTCAATAAACAGAAATAACAAGCTAATCGCCTCCTGCAAACTACAAAAATGTGCCTATATGGCCAATATGATAGGTTTATCTTTCAAACAATGTCCAATTGGTATTTAGATTTGTAATTACTTATAAATAAACCAGACTCAAATATCAATTCTAAACAGAGCTGTATATTAGAAAACGCTGCCATCTAGTGGTGAGCAAATGTAAATCAACCCTATTCTTAGCACAGCGTAAGTGTGAAAAATGGCCACAAATTGATTTTAATCTGAATTTTTCATGTACTCAGTGCTATCGCTGTTTAGTTTATTTGTTATTGCTGTTAAGTTAGATTGTTAGCTTGCATACTATGTTATTAAGCATAGCTAAGCGAGTCGGATCACAGAGTAAACTGCACACTGTCTTATTATACTCTTTCCAAAGATAAAAATGTTATGCCCTCTTATAAATCCAATACCATTACAAAAAGACTGCACTGTAATTGACTGCAAGTAAGATTCAATGTTTCAAGCTGTAACTACAAAAACTAAGCAGACAATGTATGAGCTTGACTACAAATTCCAATTAACTGTCAAAAAGCCTTTTAGCTACAGCACATACAAATCGTTGAGGCTCAAGCTTGGCAAAGCGAGATGATCTGTACACATTTGCAAGTGCTTTGCATGTCAATTGCACACTGCTGAATTACGAAAGAGGCTCTGGGATCAAGATCTTAACTCACTCACTCATTTTCCCATGTGTTCTACTTTCTATTTTTCATAATAATAATTTTTTTTTTACAGCAGAAGCTCTTTATGGTATGGAGGAAGCATTTGTCAAGGAATTCTCATTAAAATAAATGACCACAATCTTAATGTAATCTCGAATTATTTACTGTCTCTTGCCATCTGTTTCTGTGGACTGAAGGATGATTCTCCGTGCTAAGACATATGAAACAATACCACATCTTGTTTATTGTAATTTTACACCAGGCTGCTTCACAGAACACAGGAGTGTGAAAATCTTGCGAACGGAATAGTGTCCTTGATGTTGTCGATTCCTAAAACACACTGCAAGTACCTCTCGAAGCCCATCCCAAAACCACCATGAGGCACTGAACCAAACTCTCTCAGTTGAAGATACCTGGAAAAAAAAAACGAGGAGGCAGAGAGAGAGCGGCTTAACCTTTTATTCAGCTGGAAACCACTGAGCTCTAAAACAGGACTGGAAAAAAAATATGACCCTACCATGCATATGTGTCGTCTAATCCAGCCCTAAAGAAACAAGATTACACGTTCAGGATTACACAGAGGAACTAATTCAGACCTAGTTGAGAACGTTGCAAACAATGACAAGCTAGAAGGATTAGTCAGCATGATGTAACCAACATCCTGTCAAGTCCAGAATTACTGACACCCTTCAAAAGAATGGGTACAATTATTCAGTCAAATGATCTCCTAAATGAATTACCTTTACTCTAACATAACTCACATAACCACTCATAAGCAGGTATTGTCCAATTAAATAGAAAATAGTATTTTATTTCTCTCAAAAACAAATGTTTTTAAAATGAGTTCCAATCCAAGATTGCATTTGAAATAATGTCCCAAATATTTATTTTGGAACAATTCCAGTTTAATTCTAAGATGAGACAATAATAGTGCAAACCAATAAAAAAAAAGGTTAATAAACAAACTATAAGAGAGTGATAAAATCCTTTATATGTTTAAGATCAATATATCCCCAACTGTAGGTGTTTTATCCGTTGACATTTAGAGCACCAATAATTCTGCAACAATGCATTAGAAGTGTAAAAACGGTTTACTTACTTCGCTAGCCGAGTCCTTAGCAGCTCTAATCTTTCCTCTCTGAGAGAACCACCACACAGCTCCCCCACACCGGGTACCAAGAGATCTACTGCAGCTGCCTGACAAAAACAAAATCATCAACCATTCAGTAAACGAAAAAAATTGAGATGTCAAACAAAATGAAGAGGACCACCCACTGAAATAAATAAATAAACAAATAAATAAATAAATAAATAATCTGTTCTCTGATTCAGCACATAAGCTCACACTCAGATAGTTTGAAGGATAAAGGGAATTTTTCAAAAACAATTTTATTTATTATGTTTGTGATGCATTAAAAAGGCTATATACTGTCAGCTCCAGAATTACTGTCACTCTTAGTAAATATGGTTTTGGGAAACAAAGGCTATGTAAAAATGCTTTGTGGTTAATTAGCTCAAGCTTACAATGAAGGCAGTGCAGAGATCTAGCATTTAATTAAGTACATTTATTATCTTTAACACAACAAACCCGCCTATCACGATTATTTGTAGCCCTAGAAGTTATTAAGTACAAAATGCAGAAGTCCCCATGTTTATTTAACTTAAGTTCTCCTGAGTATTTAAGAGCAGTCACAACGTAGTGAACAGGATGGTTCAAGACTCAAGCATCCAAACAAAGGCATACGATATGATCTGAATCCCCAGATCTACAATTAGAGGACATCTCCATGTCTACAACTATTTTGGGAAGGCGCCAGAAGAAAGCTTTTTCTTTCAGAAGTGCTGGAGTTTCAAGAATCTTTGACCAGAATCAGGTTCCTTGGTCAGACAAGACAAAGATTAGCTTGAAATGAAGGACTACAGAAAAGAACCTAATCCCCACTGTTACGGTATAATAGAAGTGAAGAGGAGAATGCACAAGAGGGAACCCTGGAGAATCAGGAGAGAGTCTGTGTTAATGAGTGTCTCGTATTCATTACTCACTAATCACTCAATCATCAAGCATTATAGCAGAGGACTCGGTGCTTATGTTGGGAGATACAATAGAGGTTAAAACAGCACACTACATGCAGGGGCACAATAAATTGAACACAAAAACTATATCAAACTTTTCCCACTATCCATCATTAATAAGGGTGCCAATAGTTCTGGAGCTTGGTTCACTACAGCCAATCCTAACATGGAGTGATTGCCAGGAACGAGAGTCACTTCACTTGTCAATGAAACTACGCCAGATACAAATACTGTGTAACTCATGACAGCTGGAAAAGAAACAGTGTTATGATTAGTTTCTGGTCTTAAAACTATTTTCTATTGGATCTGTCAAAATTAACTGCCTGTCTTGCCTTTCTCTTAAAAAAACTGTCTGTGTGTGTGTCAGGGGACATTCCTGAGATTTTAATCAGAGACAACTCGTGCTCTACTCATGTTAGCCAACATGAACACACAAGCTCCTAGGTTATTCTTACCGTGTGCCGAGGCTGGTCTTGATTGTCTCTGGCGTAGAAAGGTTTCAGCTCATAGGGATAATCTGTCACGAAGACCGGGACGTTCCCACAATGCTGCACTATGTACTTCTCATGTTCTGTTTGAAGATCACAGCCCCACTATTGGTGCGGTGAGAGAAAGAGAGAAACAAACACACACTCCATCAGGAAAATTGGAAAGACCAAATCATAAGGTTTTTTGAGTTGGTGTAAATTTACTTGCCTGTGGCTTGAAGGTAAATTGCTCTGAGCTACGGTTTAGAATGTCAATCGCCTCTGTGTAGGAAATTCTACAAAACAGAATGAAAATCTACAATGAAGATGAATAATTATTCATGAAAAATAACTCTGCAATCGTTTTTTTTTGTTGTTGTTTTTTTTGTGAATTGACAGTTTTGATATGTCACATACGGCACATATTAATTTAACAGATATACAGCTGTCCAAAATGGAATAAAGCTTTGAAACCATTTGAAAGAAGATAAGTCCCTGGACATGCTCCTTCTTCTGCATGCTACTGGCAGTGACTATACTGTACACTGTGTGCTAGTTTCATGAGTACTTATCATGAAAGTGCGCAACTGAGGGTTAAGGGCCTTGCTCAGGGGCCCAGTAGTGGCAGGCTGGTGGACCTGGGATTCAAGCTCACAACCTTCTGATTGGTAATCCAACACTACCACCTCCCCACTCACATAGAGCAACTCT
>JAOTRN010000051.1:15754372-15766984 GCA_028566695.1 Bagroides melapterus
TTTTGTCTCTGTCCAGCGTCCTGTTTTGTCCAGTTAATTTTCAATTTCTTTTTCTGCCCCGTTTTTTCCCCTGACAGAGGCACAGGAGAGAGGAGCTCCTCTAGAGAGGAAGTCTGCTATTTGTGTTGGGTATAGAGCTGCTCGATTTGGGCTGAAACTGGACCCATAGGAGGATGATGCTGTATCTTTGCAATGGATCCTGGAAAGACTTAAACTCTGCCCTACTGTTTATAGAGGAACAGGATGAGAAAGATCTGACAAGACTTCGAAAATTGCATTGCTTTCAACTTTTACAGTCTTATCATGTGGCCAAGTTGGCGATAATTAAAGTGCACATAGAAATTAGTCTAGCCAGCAGGGTTTGCTGTCATCTAATGCTTTCATGACAAGCTCAGAACACTTCATCAAATAACAGCCAGGACTTATAACTGTGCATGAAGGCAAATCAAACAGCTGAATATATCCAGTCTGGGACAAGACTGTGTGTGTGTCTGGGAGTGTGTGTGTGTGTGTATGTGTGTGTGTGTGTGTGTGTGTGTGCGAGTGCGTGTGTGTGAATGATTATACTGTAATGACTATTTTCCAAAAGGGATTTCATTAAGTTGGATTTAAAGCACTCAGAGCAAATGAAAAAGAAAAATGGCTTCTGGGGCCTGTGTGGACTCTAAAATATCCTGCAAATATGGTGGCCTGTATGCGCATAACAGATTAACAAACCAAAAACACCACATCCATTCAGGCAGCTTGACAAAACCAAAATCAGGAGAGCAAATTCAAAAACCTTAACTCAAATTGAAAAGAGCTGGTCCTTACTTAACATCACATGCTTGCCTCTGATTAGACATGGCACATGACTATCACAAGAAAAAAGAATCGCACTACAGCCGTTTACTATCTAATTAGTCTATGAAAAGAATCTAATGAAAAGTTGTGTTATTATAGTGAGTATATTAATAACCCAGCTTCCTTTCCAGCATTTGCATGTTCATTCTAATGCTGTTTGAGTTTGACAGCATATCTAGCATAACATTGTATGAATGCCCTTGATAAAAATAAACAGGACTAAAATTATTCTCTTATTCAAAAATCCTCCAGCTTTCTGTTTTCCACAGTCTCTGAGCCTAATGCATGTGATGTTATAAGGACCTTCCCTTTCTGTTGAGAGATAATGTTGATGTGTTATGTTTTGCTGCAGTGCTTTTGGTTTGTTAATGTGTTTTGCACTTAGGTAAAGGCATCAAAGCGCTGAAAAGGACATACTGTACAAAATATAAAACAATATCTCCGACGGCCCCATAAGAACATTTGTAATATTCCTAAACCTGTGTTTGTATATTTAGCTTGCGTTCTCATTCTCTTTGAGTGTGTGTGAGATCCTAGTCAGGCTGACTGCCTCAAATGGATCCATCGCTTCACATTTAAAATCTCATATCTCAGACATCTGAAACCTCGGATGCCTCATACCTTCAAATGTCTGTCTATTATGGTGCATCCATTTGTGATTCAGACTACACTGATGACTTGTGGCCTGTTCAAATGGTTGACTGACTGAACAGAAACCCTTATCATCCCGTAGAACTGGTGATTTGTATACTTCCTCCACATCTCAAACTCAACAAGCCAAGTAGACATTTCCATTAGCATGGTCCTTTTCTTATTACGAATCCCACTTCCCTGAAAGCCTGTGTTGTCAAGGGTGTCTTTGGGTGTTAAGAGAAACACAGCCGTCAATACACACCTAATGTTTGCCAGTCTCAGTAACCTGACCCACACAACAAACAGCTTCTAAATTATTCAGGTGACTTTAAGAAGACACAAGGTTTTGATGGGTCTAAGAATCCAACCGTGCAGCGTGGAAAGTGGAAAGTGAAAGACGAAAGAAAAGGAAGATTAAAGATGTGCAAAGCTGAGCTGAAATCAATGACCAGTGGTGGAGGAAATGTGCAATGAATTTGCCTAATGGCAGAACTATTACAAGCACTCTTTATTTTGAGCCTGTTCTCTCAGACTGAGCACACTAGACACTGATTTGAACCAACAGCCTCTGCACCATCAGGAGGCTGCAAACTAAAGGGTCAGGTCATCATGAATCCAGGTTGAAGTTTAATACGTGCCTTTACTATCCTTCTCAATACAGCACCCTCTGCTAAATAATATTGAGCCAGCAAGTTCTGACTACATGAAGCGCTATTGTTACATTTCACAATATATAACTGAAAGTCTATTTCATTTATTTATGGTTACATAGTTAGTTATGGTTAAGGTTATATTATGGATTAGCTGGTGAAATCTATATAGAGGTTGTTACCTAGAGTACACTCAGTTATATACATTTAATCCCCAGTCCAATAAGATTGTGTGTGATATGTGTGTTTCTGTGTGTGTGTGTGTGTGTGTGTGTGTGTGTTACAAAATAGCTATGTGTCTGCTTACCTTAGTGCTATCCCACTCCTGTGTCTTCATCTGGGTATGGATAAGCTCATAAGATGGTTCCATGGCATCAGTGACAGGTTTGTGATAACCAGGGATGACATTGTACAGCTGGAAGCCGAACGTCACAAGCCAGCTATTCACATCTGCAACGAGAATAAAAAAAGGTGTTGACAATAGCTTAAGAATTCAAGCAGTCACTCTGATCTCCAATACTCCCCAGGGCTGTCACACTGATATTCTGCACTGCCAAATCATTTTTCATTAAAAATAAGGACACGGGTCAAGTGATTTCCTTTTACTAATATAAACTCTCCTTATTGTTATTTCAATGAAAAATTGATTAAGAGTTTGATGACAGGCAAAATATGAAAAACACAGAGATTAATGTATCCCAGAACTTCATTGAAGTACACCACGCCGATAAAATGTCAAGCGTCTCACAAAGTTGAGTGACATTGCAAGTTTGGCTCTACTTTCTCGTCAGCCAACATTTCACCCTGTCTCAGATCAGAAAATGTGCACTGAATCTGTTTAGGAATGTTGCACAGCGTTTACACCATGTGACAGAAAGTGAATAAACCATACGATATTAACATCTATCAACTGCATCACTGTGTATCCGAAAAGCACTACTCGATATACAGCTCTACGGCTGCTGTAACTGTTAAGTGCACTTTGAGGAGCTCCTTTCTGCCTGTATTATATGATTGGGCTCATGTAAAAAGAAATTACATGGAACATAGGAATTTAGTATAGAAACATCTAAAGAGTGTGTTTAGTAATTACTCGTCAAAATCTAGCATTCATTATATATATTCCGAAGCTTAAAGACTTTTAAATTTTAAGTTAAATGTAGCTAATGTACAACAGTATTAGCATACAAATTCAATGCAGTGAAAGAACCGTTAACATATGTTCCATATGGTCCAGTTTCCATTGTTCAAAGAAATTAAATACCTAAGGGGGAACTATAACCCAAGGCTTTGATCCAGAAATAATGAGTATAGCTAATAGTCACTCTTCTCAATCATTAATTTTTCCTTGGCATTACTGGTATTAACTAAGTCTTTGATTTTGGCCTGAAATAGGCTGTTTAAAGGCCCTGGCACATACTACAAACAGGCGTATAATATTTTGTCCTCCTCCAATAAAATAGTTGTTTGCTTTCCAAGCAGGGAGAAGCTGATACAACAGCCACTGGCACTGATTTGTACAGCCCCCATTGTGTTCTCTGGCTGGGGAGCATTCGCTGCTATTTACCTTACACATGCTCTGAGGCAACAGAGACTGATGAGATATTTTGGGGGAAGAGAACTGAACACAAAACAGGCAGAGGAAGCCAGTGCACTGTCATGTTACCTGGGGAGCCAGAAAAAGACAGAAAAATACCCTAGGCTGAGCCCTGGAACAACAGTCAAAAAAATGTCCACTGCTGCAAGGAAGGATGCTTTAAAAAGCACTGAGCTCATACATTGCATAGTATTCCATGAAACTGGTTAATCAGATCAAATAAAACCAGGAGATTACAGAGTATTCAACATTTAAATAACTATACAACATACCTGTCATGTAGCATTTAGTCTCTTGTGTGTTGCTCAGGGGGTTGTTGTTCTTGAACATGTAGAGGTTGAAGGGCACTATGTTGTTGCTGTTCAGTTGCTTCCAGATATCATGTTCAGGTGTGGTCCAGCGACCGGCTAGGACATCATAATCCCGGCGGCCCATGTGCACCAGCTTTGTGAGGGGTTCATACAGGCCACCCTGGTATCCTACTACGAGCTGAAAGCTGGGGTTTGAATCGAGGTAGACCTCTCCAAAGGCCGTATAGAGGATCTGCTTAATCATAAGGCCTGAGCCACTGAATACAGCCAGTGGAGTCCCAATGTTGTCACAGGCCACATAGAACTCATCACCGCTGCTTAGCTCCATTGCAAAGAGGTGGCCCTGCAGATCATAGTAGAGTGACGTGATCTCTGAGCTGGAGTGATTATACATGTGGGTGACTCTGTTGGGGCTGGACAGATCAGCGTAGAAGAACTGCAGGTGGTGTCCTTGACTGCTCCTGCTAGACACTCTGCGGCCCAGGCCGTCATAACGATACTTTATGCTCCACCCGCCAACCTTGCTGTACGCTCTTATTAGCAAGCCAGCAGAGTTGTATTCAAAGAAGTCATTGCCTCTTTGCTTTAGAAACCCATCTTCATCCAACCTGTACTGGACATCTCCCAAGCGTGTGATGCGGTCCCTGATGTCATAGCGGAGCGGTGTAAGGCGAGCACTGTTTCCTGGACTCAAAAGGTGCAGGTTGCCGTTCAGGTCGTAATTATAGCGCCACAAAGGCTTGTCATTTATTGAAACCACCTGGATCTGGCCATCAGCATCATATTCATATGTGTACCGTGTGGTGTTGGCATAAGGGCCTACTTTTAGCTCCTTGGCTACTACCCGGCCCATGTTATCATACTGTACCATCATCCAGTACATCAGTGAACGGAAGATCTCATATTGCACCTCCTTGACTCGACCGTAGGCATCAAAGTGCTTTGTGTGGGTCATTACAGCGGTGGTGATAATCTGATTGATGTCATAATATATGACCCCAAACTTCCCAAACTGCTCTGTTTTACCAGACACATCATCGTATCGGTACAGATCAATAGGTAGGGGTGTTTCGTTGATAACCGCCTGCATGCTTGTGACCCGGAAGCTGTTGTCATAGTTGTAGTCAAATCGGGCATTGACCATCCCTTCTTCGCTGAAACGGAAGATCTGCCTATCAATCAGTGGACCAATCTGCCGGTTACGGATGGTGCAGGTGAATCCTTCACTTTGTAGGCTCACTGTTTTTAGCATGCCCGCTGCTTCATCGTATGAGAAGGCAACACGTGAAGTATCATACAAAATCTCGAGCAGACGGGACAGCTTGCCATATTTATAGATGACCCTACGTCCTGTGCCTTGGTGAATGGTTTGCAAAAGCAGACCATCTTCACTGTAATCATGCAGCACAGTGGCATTGCCCTCAGGGGGCCTGTATGTGTTTCTATAGTAACCAATAGAGCGGGTGGTCTCTAGCGTATGCCGGGCCACGTTCGGCATGGTGACAGATGAGAGACGATCATTTTTGTCAAACTCGAAGATGTACTGTCGTTGGCTGTACAGCAATAGCACCATGGACTGCCAAGGGAAACATAAAGTGACAGTGTGTTTGAGTCAATGAAGCATGGTAATTTGCAGCACATTTGTGAAAACTGCCTGAAAATGTTAAAGCCTTAAATGTTAAATTCTTTGTCCAATGGAAGGGAAGGTCATTACAAGCCCAGGAGTCGCATTTTGCTATGTGATTAACTGCGCAACAAACTGTGGGGTGTCACACACTGGCTTCAGGGGGTGTACAAATTACAAATAGTTTGATAGCCCACTGCAACACAGGCTGAAAAATGTTGCAGGGCAAATTCTCATTAGATGGCAACAGAACAATCAGGCCTTGAAACCCCTGCACAATAAGAGTGTGAATAATATTACAGAATATAGAGGTCAAGGAGATAATTTTCTAAAGTGTATTTTTTTTATCTTAAGCTTTCTAATGAAAAGGCATGTGCTAGTGTTTGACCTTGTTGAAGGAAATTCACCCCCCAAAAAAATCCAGGTTTATGAAAAATGCATTAAAATAATTGTGAATGCAACCAAAAAGGACTGTTAAAAGGTTTAATAGTAACCATATTTAAAATCAGATATAAAACTCAGATTTGCATTTCTTCCTGTGTTCCTACTTTTGTAAGACCTGCTCTCTAATTAGCAAGACAGAGACATTTTACTCTTCTAAAAAGGTGCTATTTTGGGCATAACTATACTGTCAAGCTGTCAGCAGTAACAATGCATAATGTGAGCAAAGTGCATCAGACAGTTTAACTGCTAAGTTAAAACTTGATAATACCACACAAAGCCAAAGAACAGAGATGGAGTAAAAGGGCCTAGAGCAATTTTACTCATTCTTTTACCAAGCATGACAAATATATTTTTCACTACAAATAGTCCACAACTGTTTACCTTCTCAAGGTATGTATAGCTCCATGACTTGCCATCTGCAAAGATCTGTGAAGCAATTCGTCCATTTTGGTCATATTCCATTCGGATAGACATGGTTCCTCTTTGAATGCCAGCCACATGCCCACCGGGAGAGTAGGTAACGTTGACCCCGTTCAGCCGGTTGCTAGGTGCCCACAGGGTGGGTCTGCCTGCATGGTCGTAGTGGATCCTCAGAGTAAATTTCCTGTGGTCGTCATACACTTTCTCTGTCCGGGTGATGCGATCAAAATCCATGGACAACAGATTTCTGTTATGAACCTGCCAAAGAAAAAAATAATTTAGATTTAGTTCCAAGAATGGCTGAAGGTGACACAAAATCCTTTAAAGTGACATACATAGTTTAACTGAGCATCTGAGAACTCAAAACTGCCACTGTATTAAATAAGAGGCGGATTCTGGAGGATAGTGATGCCAGTTCCAGATTTTATTTTCCTTGCATGGTGAACTACAAAGAATCGTTGCATCTCCTATAGTCAGGACAAGAGGAATGAGAGAAGCTCATTGATCATTAAAAGTCACTCGGCATGCTTTAATTACATGGGAGAAGAATGCTTCAGTGGAAAAGCAGTGGTGCTGCTGAAAGGTAGATATAGTCAAAAAGACTCACTATAGGACTCAAATGGCATGTCACACTGAGCATCAGCCCACTCTAATGGTTAAGGGCCTTCTGACCCATGGACATGCTGAGATTAGAGAAAAGAGTCACTCATACGGAGGTTCTAATCCGTAGGACATCCGGGTCAATGCTGAAGGACGTAGAGAGGAAGAAAATGACTCACAGTCAGGCTTTGTCTGCTAATGTCATCCAGCTACACTCAGCTGAGGTCTGCTCTGGTATTATATTATACTAGTAAGGGGTGACTTCGTTCCCTTTAGCAATTATATTAAGAATTTTTATAATTTTATACTTTTTTTGTGATATCTGAACTGTGAATATCGATTTACATAAAATCTTTTTCATTCATTCTTTAACTGTTTTATCCTGCTCAGGGTCACAGTAGAGATAACACCAGGCAGCACTGGACACAAGGCGGAAAAAAGCCACTGGATTGGATGCTAGTCCATTGCAGGCCACCATGTAGCCCTGCATCTAGTCCCTTACTCATGCACAACTAGGGGCAATTCAAAATAGACACAAGAGAGCACATGTGAATCTCCAGAGAGATGATGGAACTGTGGAGCTGTGAGGCAGAAACATATCCACTTCACAACCTAGATGAATGCAACTTGACTGCTCATATAGTAATAGGTATACTAAATATATCAATATATATTTAACCAAGTAATTGTCTGTTGTAGGTGCCTGAAAAACAGCATCTTTTCCACTGACCCATCTTGATTAACGTGTGATTAAAACCGTTCACTCCAGGTACACAAGCACCCACTCTGGCATGACAAATACATGTCATAGCAAAGACTTAAAGGCTGCTTTTCTCGTTGTTTTTGGCTGCTGTCCAGTGACACTAGCGGAGGAAGAGTGTGAAAGTGTTCTCACATATCGTCAGCATGCTGGGAGCCCTTGTCAGTAAAGGGCCAATTACATCAGGGCCAATTAATGTCACTAGTGCCTATTTGAGAAGATTATTTTACAGTTAAAAAGAATTCACAGCAAGACATACAGAAGGTAGAAGAGCCGTAGCTTGTCCGTTGCCTCCCACCGCTATTCACGTGAGGAGGCCTGCAGTGTCCTGCAGCTCTGTTATTCTCTCTTTGATTAATTGAGCATCATACATCAAAGCAAACAATGGAACTTGGGAAAATGGATATAAAGTATTAGTATTATGTGTTACGCTCAAAAACACAACAGCCAGTAATAACAGTGAGAACAAGGCTTTCACTGCTGAAGTGTAGTATGTCCTGCTCTTTGAATTCTTCCTATCCAACAAGTGGATTTTTTTTTTTTTATCAAGGTGGGAATGGGATGAGGAGGAGGAGTGTTTCTGCATACTCTGGAGTTACAGAGTGAAAATTAAAAAAAATCAAGCCTCTAGAGAATCTACTGATGGTTTCAAATGTATTACAGTGAACTAAAAATGGGCTAAAAGGGCTTAGACAGATATGAAGGATATAAAGACATTTGATAGACAGGTAGATATTCACTCTAAAATGGCTACCACAGTGCTAAACGTCAACAAAGAAACGAGTAGGAAATTGATTAAACCACACAAATAAATCTTGATGGACTGTCTTGAGGATGGATGTGCTTTGTCTATAAATCAACTTTGATAATGAAAGTTCTCAACACTTCAACATTCACACAAACATTCCCACAAACACTGGCTTTTGTTCTCATTAAACTCAAGTTTTTGTTTTGCAGTTTCAATATTTGCCTGTGCTTTCTGTTCTGAACATGTCCTGGGTATTTCTCTGATAAGAACGCTACTGTAATCTTGTTTGTTCAGTGTGATTTTTCACTTCCTCGAGCAAACAAGTGTGCCTGCATGTTTACTGTGTCTGTATGGAGGTGTATATGATACTGCTCTAATAAACGCATCATGAAATATCCAAAGACTATGTGTGCTTGTTTTGTTGCTAAGGTTTCAAGGGTTGCTTTATGGCTTTGTGCAATTTAGCTCCACAGTAAATGGAGAATTTTTCCCATTACACTCCTTAAGCCTGGGGCAGAGAGACGGCCATGTTGTCATGGATAGAAGCAAAATTGTACTGTTGTGGAAGCAGAAGCCATGAGCTTTCCTAATGGTACGGGTTGTCACGGTGATGGGCACATGGTACGCATGATACAGAGACATCACTGAGGGTGGTGATGACCTGCTTCGTAGTAGAGCAATGTCTGGGAAAGAGAGCTCTTGGGAAGGATGTGTTGTTTGCGTGTGTGTGTTCGCATAGATAGGCAAGTCCTTTATTTTTTACCTTAACTGTAACTGTAATGCATACACACATCCTCTTTGCTACTTCCACATCTTCAGACAAACACCCACACACCTACACACCTACACACACACACACACACACCTAGTAACCTTTGTAATCTAACACAATATATCTTGATTTCAGCAAAATCCACCCCTTTGTTTCCCACCATCTCACTATACTGTATCTAAATGCATACATGCACACACATGCAATCTTTCTCTCTCTCTCTCTCACACACACACACACACAGACACAGACACACACATACATACACATACACACACAAAAAACACCTTAAGGGCCTGAGCCTATTCTATATATTTCCCCTTTTCCCTCGAGTCATAACACAGCTGCTATCCTCCAGCTGAATGGCACCTTGTGACCAGCTGTCTGCTCTGCTGCCTGAGCTTACAAACCACCCCGCCTGCGGCCTCTGCATGAAGTTTGCTTACACAAACAGAAAGCGGACATGCTGGAAACACGGTGTAGCAATTCACGGCGAATACAGACAGATCCTGCGACCTTGACTCGGCTGCTGTGCTGTGGTTCAAATCACAAATGGGTCGTCTTGTGTTGAAGGCTGTGCGGGGCAGCGACTGAAGTGGTTTTCCTATTATCACGTCTGTTATTACTACACTGGCAGACGAGTACGGGTCACAGTGTGCAGGTAACTGGGTCGCACACTTTGATTCGGTTATTACTTCCCTGGAGGTTGGAAGGCACCATCCAAAGCAGAAGTGACATGACTCGTCCTCTTCCCCATGAGCAAAACCTCGCCTGTGGCTGGAACGAGGTCTGTAGCAACTCTTACTTTCTAAGTCGATTTCTACATGACTAGAGCTGAGACGCACACAGGAGATGGATGGAGGTGTCAGTGTGGTACGGGGAGGAAAGCCTCTGGGTTTCTAGCATCAGGGGATTCATGGCTGCCCTAGCTGTTGACCCAGTCCTCAGGGTCAGAAAGTGGGATGCTACACAATGATGGATTGACTGCTGAGAGACACTGAGAGCTCACCCACACTCTGTGACCTTGGCAAGCAGCTTCATGCCTGCAGAGGCTGGGTCAGAGTATAACAGTGCTATCATAAAAATGGTCATCATTCAAAAAGACAGGTGTGGTCGTCAACAACGTCTACGAGTGTGAGAGAGATTGTAATTAAGATACGGTTATGGCTAGAACAGAATCTTCTGCACTCAGATGAGTCAGTGTGCATCTGAGAAACGGTGTCAGAGTGGTACAAAATTAATCCTGCCAATGCCAGGGCAACATGTTGTCCATGTAGAATTATTTCTGACTGTGCGGGCTGCGCTGCCAGACTGACTTTGTGGGAGGTGTGTTTGTGATTCTGTATCTGTCAGGCCACACTGGGCACTTTTCTATATGTGCTAGAGGTGGTGCGTGGGCATGTGTCATTCCTCCGAGATTTATAATCTGTGAGCGAGTAGGTGAATAGAAACAAGGTCTGTACGTCTTTTGAGCCAGTGGGCAATGAGAAGTGTAACTTAATGGGTTATATTGTTTGTGTATATTCCTCAGGCATTATCTCAGGTGGGAAGAAAGTCTATGTCTATTTCACATTCTATAAATAGAAATATATGAATTATATATAGATATTGGGTACAGACAAATATAAAAAGATTCCTAAACTCTCACACACACAAACTAAATTAATATAATGGTATAAAATGATTATTATTGGACTTCACCAAAACCACTTTTCATGTCTCACAGCCAATGTATTTACATTAGTTTTGTGTTGGTGGCAGCAAAAGAAAAGTTTCATCGCTGGTTTGTTCGGCATTAAATCCTTCTGCAACTACAGAAAGATTCAACATAAAAAAGACACTATGTTAATCCCTATATCCAGGACCCTTTAGAGTTGTTTCTGCTGATCACTTCAGAATGGACTGTATGTGTTTGTGTGTGTGGGTTTGTGTGAGAGAGAGACAGAGTCAGAGATAAATTCTCACCCTTAGCCGGCGTCCATAAACCGTGACTTGTCCCCGTGCTTGCTCTTTCCGCTGTCTCCACTCCACTAAGTTGAGACCATTATCTATGGGCAGAGTGACGTTCCTCCTGCTGACCGTTGGGTTCACAGTACCCGAGAGCAGGTGTCGTTCTGTGTTCAGTGACACTTCCATACCATTAGCCAAAACCAGTCGTAGCGAGCCATCCAGTCCAATGTAGTAACTGTTCTTGACTTGATCTGTGGAGAAATGACAGAATGAAGGAAAGTTTACAACTGTTTGAAAGTACAGATGTGTTACTATAGTTTAATATGTTTCATCTGTTTAGCCGATGTACTTTGACTAATCACTAAACGAAGCTAAATACCTTATTTTGTCCGAATGTAGAAGAACAATAAGCAAATGAGTTGTTTTTCTCAACAATATATAATTGCTACTAGAAAGTTTTGAGGAAAAATTTAACAACAGACAAAGCGGGAGGTGTGTGTGTGTGTGTATGTGTGTGTGTGTGTGTGTGTAGGGGACGTATTGGAATAAACTTGTGTACCAGCACCATGCAGAGAAATATTTCAGTGAGATGCAGCTGTAAATAAACTGATAGAGGAAGAAAACAATTAAAAAGGGAGCAGAAGGAAATACTAATAGCCTGAAAAATGAGATAAATAATGCAGGAAAGGAACAATGCAACAGTGCCACCAATGCAGCAGACAGAACTGAGTGTCAGTCAGCACTTTTACAAGGCCCACCATGAATAAACTGCTCATTACTGGCCACTGTGAATTAATGAGTTGATGAGAGCTGCACTCATTACGCTGCTGTGCTCTCAGCCTAAACAGAATTGTGCGGCCAGCTTAATCCTCCCTTGTGAAAACATACGTTTCACATGTAATGTAAACTAAAAGTGACAGTTAAGCGATATAAATGACTGCATATTAAATAGGAATCACTGTACAAGTTATCCATGTGCACTAATGTAATGGCTAGAAAGGTCTAGAAATCCTGCATGCTGAGTGCCTCTGCGTTACTTAATGAAGCCTACTTGAGCTATACGTATAATGAGAAGGTGGTGGGAAAGTTTAGTGGTAAATCAAATGACACTTTTTCATTAGCAGAACATGTCCACCATTAATCCTGCACATAACTATTGTCTACTTAAGAATGACCTTGAGGAAAAAACGAATGCTTAGACAGACATGGATATGAGCATATAGACAGCCCTCCTGAACACACACACATACACACACACAC
>JAOTRN010000051.1:15767084-15784444 GCA_028566695.1 Bagroides melapterus
CACACACACACACACACACACACACACACACACACATATCCATTATTGTTTATACTGAAATAGGAAACAGGATAGGCTCCTGTGTGTGTGTGTGTGTGTGTGCGCGTGTGCGCGTATGTGTGTGTGTCTGTGGACTAGATAAATGATAACAGATGTGTTTTAAGCCAGAAGTAAATCCTCTAAAATCATCTCAGGTTGGTTTTATTATATGTTAGAATATTTTAAAAACAGTCTTTTTTTTCTTAGTTATGAAACCCGTAATGGACTGTTCTTAAAGCAAAGGAAATATGGTGCATTTCTTTTTTTTCTTTTTTTTAAAATGCTGAACCAGCACAGACACTGTTAGTGGAGGTAACGTTATCTCTCAGATGCTGTCATGGTATGCCTAATTTAAAACCTGGGAAAAGGTGGGCTTTCAAATCGAGTGCCTGCAGGAGCATGGCAAAATCATTACAACTTTTGAATACGAAGACCAGGGAACGCTGAGTTCAAAGGCGATTATTGGAAATCGATGGAGTGCTTAGTCAGCTGCAAAGCAGGATATCAAAATGCCAAAGTATGCAAGAAAAATTACAAGCTTACGCTCACGACCCACAACCTCCGACATGTTCCTTTGTCCTGAAAGCAGAGTGATTAAGATTGAGCTTCCTGCAGCAGATAGTACAGCCTTCATATATGTGAAGGGGAAGCATGACAAAAATCTATGGCTGCTTTTATCTTTCGGTGTGATGTGTTGATCTACTCTAAGCGAGAACACTGAAGCACATTCGTCCGTTCTTTTATTCATGAAGATACATGTGTGAAGGCAAACAGACCTGGTTGTCAGCACAAAACACATTGTTTTCCACATACATGTACAGGTTTGCCACGAAAAATAAAGCAATGTATTCAGAGGACATAATATTGTTGCAGGTGTTGGAGGTGAATAGCAGCTCAGGCAGCTAAATGAATCAATCTCGTTCTCACACGTTGCTGTCGAGGGCTTAGTGATAGCTAATTAAAATAGTTCCAACAGAGAAATAAGAAAGATGGAAGATAATGGATGTGAAAGCTGGCAGTGTCCTGACACATTTCATGGTCAATATAGTTCAAATATTACAGCATACACTTTAATATAGAGTATTACTGTGTAAGTAAGCACAGACATTACCTATATATGGATTTACATAGCTATGGCATGAATCCTAGTAATATTTCGGGGATATAATCTTCTGCACATAACCTTACATCCAGGTTGGACAACTTACCTTGCATGAGTGTGTAAAATGTTCCAGAGGCTGAGAGGTTGGTTGTGACGATGATGTCCTCTTTGTTGGAGCCTTCAGCCTGCACCCGCACAGCACCATCGGAATCAGTGCGGTAGCTGCTCACCCTGCCTGTAGGGTAGGTCACATTCGTCAGCCTCCCGTAATTGTCATACCTGAGGAGGGAGAAAGACGGCAAGTGCCAGAGGAAGTAAAAGAGAGACACACAGAAGAGGGTTAGAGGTCAGGGTATTGCTGTGGGAAAACTCGAAAAAGCAATTGGAATACTGGAACAATTCCCAACTTCTTCTCTCAATAGCTTTGAAAGTGACCTCATATAAAACAATACAACATTACTAACACGCATAGGCACTTTGTATTTAAATCAAGGTGTGCTTCACTGAATATTGGCTACAGCTCACTTCGGGGGTTTGAGTTCTGCAGGTGAGCTTAGCTTATGATAGCACTTACTAAACTGCCTCTGTACCAAGCCTAAGACTATAAAAATGCAATAAGCAGCAACACACAGATAAATGAAACCCTCTGTCACATCCCGGCGCTCCGACTCCAAGACAGCTCTCTTTAAACACCGCCAGTCCCTTAAAATTATGAGCGAGCACATCTTCTCCAAGACTTTTATCAGGTATGCGATTGAAGCCTGTGGGGAGCTCAGAAACGGCCTGTTTCTCTAATAACTTTCAAACGGGATGTGATGGCTACAGCTGGTCTGCAGAACCGGCCCCCCTTCCTGTTCGTCTCATCGGGCCGAAATGAAAGACGGAAGAGGTAGAGCTGATACTGATGGAAATTTGATCTGATTTGCAGGGTAAAGGCTTCTGAGGTATGCAGAGAGTGCTTGGGAGAAACACTCAGCGTGGTATTAAGCACAGAATGGAGTTGTCCTCTTTTATTTTCATGAAGAGAAGTAATGGGAGATAAAGTAGTGCCTCAGTACTACTTTTCGACACTGATCAAGAAAAACAAGGTGAGGCATCAGTATCACGGATGCTCTTTTTCCCTGCTATTAAATACATACACTAGCTCTCAGGCAATTCAGCTCCAGTTAGCCTTGCTCCAGCTATGTGACCTGAGTGTCATGATGTTAATATTATGGAAGTTATTAGACTGAGCTGCGACCTATATTTTGTCCCAATTCCCTGACAGGATAAGACTAATGAGTCATTTCATAAGGCACTAACACCACACAGATTATGATCTCTTGAGCCCCACATCAGCATCAACATAAACCTGGTCTTTAATAAAAATCTTTCCCTGAAATGCAACATTCATTTGCATAAAAAAAGATTGTTGATTTTCACCCATTTTGGTCATTTTACCAGCTCCACCCACTAGCTAGCTCTCCACTTCCTCCATGTGAAGCCAGTGACTAACTTACTACCCTGTACACTTTAAGAAGGGTTTCATTCAGTCTTAAAACTAAAGATTACCTCGTGTCTTCGCAGCAAAGAAACAGAACTGAAAATTATGGCGACAAAAACACATCTGCAGTCTCGACAGCACAGAGAGATTCCAATAAAACTTAATGGAGGGGACAGCTCAGCAGATGCCTTTGTTGTTTTTGCCTCTGTGGTTCTGCATGCAGTCTTGGCTCAAATCCTGGCTGACAGAGCTAGCACGTGTCCTCAGGCTAACGGGCATGAAAGGACCTTAATAAATTCAGGTGGTGGCTATGATAAACTAAGAGAGCTTCCACTGTGCGCAGGATAGAGCTCATAGATAAACACTGAGATCTGTTCCACCTTTTGGTGCATTATGTATGTGACTCTTTAGCGCCATTATAACCTTCAAAACTAATTATACATAAAAAAAAAAAGCTCTATTTATTAAAAACACCAGTTCATGCTGCCTGAGGAGGAGAACGTCTGAGTAAATTTAAGATGTTTTGAAAAGCACACCGAATGAACCATTCCTAATGTTAATTATTGCCCCCCCTCCCACTTCTAATAGCAATTTCATAGCTAATGTGCTTTGTAAGACATTTATTCAAAGAAGTCATATGACAGCATGGGTTTTTAAATAAAATATAGTCAGAAAAAGGGAAAAGGTGTAATTAGCCATTAAACTAATTTTAATTTATCTGAACAAGAAAATGACACACGTTCAGGGAGAAATACTGCTGGCTTATTCTACAGGGTGTCCCGTACGGCTGTACGTCTCCATACAAATGGGAAATTAAGAGATTTTAATAAAATGTCTTAAAAACATTTGTAATACAATAAAAAATAAATAAATGAAGAACAGAATGTGAGAGATATCCACTTTTAACTGGACCATGAAGTAAAAAAAAAAATATATCTACAGTATATCAGACTGGATTAAAAGGTCTATGTGTGTGTAGTATGTGGCTTTACTGGGATCTCTATTGTCATGTACTGTAAATGTATTAAAGCATAAGCAATCAAGGGTGATGCTAAAAGCAGAGATGATGCATAACACTGTATTTTGGTCTATACACTGATTTTACTCTGTGGCTCTGTGTTCTTCTATGGACGATTGGACAACTTTGCACAGGAAATGTTTATTACTGATCAAGATGTATAGCTAATTATTTAAGCAAAATGACAAAATTAAAAATATTTCCATCAGAAGACATGATGGTGAAGTTGTTCTTTTTAGGGACTGTAGGGAAGAAAGAAATGTGAAGGAGTTCATGGGAAAATAATTTTTATCTGTTTACTCAGAAAACCGCATGTTAGCATTTGTAAGATTCATCCATGTGTGCAGATGGTAAAATAACAATAAAAAAACACCTAGTAATGTACAGGAACACATTAAATTCCAAAATTTAAAACATACTGGAGCTATTTGGCCTCATAGAAATTAGCTGTGAAACCCAATACGTTCCCTGCAAAGAGACGGATTTAATTGAGCATATTTATTTGACCATGTCCCAATTTCAGCTTTGATCTGTTAGTGTAGCCATGGCAACCTGAGCCACAGCCAAATCTCTAGCCAAAGTGTGGTCTGGCTGCACAATCTGACTCGCTGCACTGTCCAGATACCGATGAGTTCTGACGTACAATAACACATCAGCCAGTTCTTGGTCATAAAATAGCAGGGCTGCAAGTAATGACTTCTTTGATAATCACAGGCTGCTTTCATTAATAATTAATCATCTTTTTGAGTTTTTGGTTAAAGCTTTTTTCTTAATCGACCTGCACATCTCTTACTAAAATATGATTTGGGCTATGAATCATATGTAAAACTGTAAACCTTTCCACCTGCTCAGCATTCTTTCATCATTGTCGACGATTTTCTTGCTTAGTTACTGATGTTTCTGAAATTTGTGAGCCTATAAACTCTACTCTAATTTTTTTTACGGTAGCACTTGGGTGTTCCCTCTCTGCTTCAAATCAGTCTCATAGCCAGTGTTTTATTGCGAGCAGCTCCATGTTCTCTGCATGTTCTCTGTACTGTACTTTCTATATAAGGTTTGTGAGAACATTTAGCTCTACAAATCCCTAGTCAATATTTTTGTGCATTTTGTATTAAACTAAACTAAAAAAAAAAAAAACTAATGTAAAGTAGCAAAAGTGTGAAAGTCTGTATGTGGACTAAAAGGTGTGAAAGCACCTTGTACTGTTTTCTCTAGACAAAAAGCTGAACCAGAAAAATCTCTAGAAAAGTCTGAACCATCTACATAGGGTTACAACAACACAACCTTAAACAAGTTAAATAAAACTTGTCTGAAAATCAATAGCACTACAAGAGTTCCAAGGTAAAAACCTTTGGCTCTTGCCAGCATTATTTCAAACTGAGTATGATTTAATATATTACAAAGCTACTAAACACTACTTAGTGGTTTTAACAGCTTATTATACATCTATCAATAAAAGAAATAAGTAATATTTTTTTTTCAAATAGCTTCCTATAAACTGATGTTGAGCTCCTGTGCCATGTAAGGACAGCTTATCTTTCCTTCAAAGGTCCTTCTATAGTAGAAGATTTCACATTAGCTCATGTGCTATAGCATGTTTCCTTTGCACACAAATGTCAACAACTCTGCTTCACAAATCTTCTCTCTCTTAAGCGTATTAGTTTACATTATGTTTATTTTTACAATGTATTAATGCACTGGTGTGTTGTAGCCCTACTAAACACTGGCATCGGAAGTATATAAAAGTAAGTACATTACTTACTCATAGAAAGTAGTCCATCCATCTTCATTGCTCTTCGTGGCCAGCAGTCCTGAGCTCCCATGGTACGTCATCATGGCTAACTCTTGGCTCTGGGCACCAAAGCTCTTGAGGGCATTATTAGTACCGATGGTAAACCAAAATGTTTGGCCATCTGGGGTCATGAACCAGAGAGGCAGTCCTGTAGGGTCCCTGCGAATGGTCACTTTGTTCTTGTTCTTGTCTGTAATGGTGCTCAGATCTCCTGCTCCTGAATAAGTCAGGTTGTACAGGTGGTCGCCTGTGGTCAGGCTCTGGGTGTAGATGTGGCTGCCATTGGTGTCAAACAAGTAGAGTTCATCATCCATGGGTGATGACACTTCATACATGTTAAGTGGATTGAGATAAGGTTTGTTCTGCCTTACATAACGGATCCGGATATTACCCAGATCAGCGATGAAGAGCTCTCCGTCTGGAGAAACAGCCAGCGAAGAAGGAGAGTTGAGCTTTGCATGTTTGGCATAGCCATCATCTCCCGAGTAACAGTCACAGTTGGGGTCATTCTTACAGTCACAGCCACTTGGGGCACCAGCGACAAGGGAAATCTCCCCATTGGTGGAAACTTGTCTCACTCTATTGATCTTCTTGTCATCAGATTCTGAGATGTAGAGGATGCCGTTGTGGGACACAGCCAGTGCATTAGCGGATTCCAGTGTAGCGTGGATGGCGACTTTGCTCACCAGGAAGTGGTCAAGGCCAGGCACCTGGCAGTGCATGGGACGACCGGCTACGATCCTGACCTGGTGGTTCTCTGAGATCTGCAGCACAACGTTGTTATCCAACACATACAGTGAGTTATCCATGGGACTCACAGCTAGGTCAGTGGGCCATTCCAAACGAACCTGGAAAAAATACAAAACATATAGTTAGTCTGCAATTTTTTGTCATTTACCGAAGAACCCTTTTGCTTAGCGTTCACACAGGAACTCAGATCAGTAACAATAACAAGAAAAGTGAGGACAATTTTTTTTCAAGTGTTTTATTTTTTTTGGTTGTTCTTCAGTTCCATGGTAGGAAGGGGCAACAAGGTAGGATTATAAAGAGAAGACAGGAACCAAACCGTGAGTGTTGTCTTAAGGATAGAATATGAAAGAGCTTATTCCAGTAGTGGTCTTGGCATGGTAACAAGGCTGATGTTTTAAAAGATTAAAAGATGTTTTTTTAATATACTGGGGGAGAAAAAAGCAAAAACAAGCCAACATGCTGTGTAGTCTATTAAAAGAAGACCTTAAAAGCAGCCAATTGATTTGGATGCATCAAATAGGACAAATCCATTTTTCACAGACTAAAGAAAAATGTCAAGATAAGCATTGCACAGCATCTGTCAAAAAAAAAACAATCAAACAAAAAAACACAAACCAATAAAATCAAATGAAGAATGTTTTTAAGGGCAACCTGAATACCTGGATACAATCACTTATTATTAACCCCTTAGTACAGATGCTCCTCTAGCTGGACAATTGTTTTTTTTGTCTGAATTTCCTTCCATCATCAAACTATTCTCTAAATTTGTGCACAATCTCTTTCATTAGCATTATATGAAATGGCTTTAAATGATGGACACTGTACATAATCTAAACTGTATAATTAATAGATGACGTATTTGAGATTCTGGACAGATCGGCCCGAACTGGTATTTTCCTGCCAATCTCAGTATTTTAATGACTATAAAGCTGTGCTTCGATCGGGACCCACCCATCCTCCAACACACACAACCACACATCCAAACAAACATACACAAACAAGCACATAAATAACCCTCCCCATGTAGCACTTCACATCTGTGCTGTGTGTGTGTGAATCAGTTATTAAAGCAGTGGGGATTATGTAATAAGACCCATTAGAGGTCTGTGGCCCATGTGAACAGCTGGCATGGAAAATGTCTCCTATTTCTATAAGCAGCTGCATTACTACAGAATGAAGACAGGGAATTTTTCTTAAAATCTATTCATTGTAGACCTGGCTAAATATTTCATGAGGGTAAGTGTGCAGATGGGAATTCAATCCAAAAGCCTAGATGGCTTTGCATGCCACACACACACACTCTGGTCAAAAGTATGTGGATACGTCAGTATTTAAAACCCCATATTCCAAAACCATGGGCATTATTTCCAAGGTGTTCTAAGAGCCTCCACTCTTCTGGGAAAGCTTTCCGATGTTGGAGCATGGCTATGGGGATTTGTGCCAATTCAGCCATAAGCGAGCTAGAGGTTAAGCACTGATACTGAATTCTGATTCATTACAAAGGTCTTCAGTGAGGTAGAGGTTAGGGCTCTCTGCAGGCCATGTAGGGTTTTGGCCCCCTTAATTTTTAGCGAAAAGAGCTAAAACTACAGTGCTAAAAGATATTCTGTAAAAGTGTAGGCTTATAACTTTTGGACAAACCTCATATGGATCTTATAGCCATGGTGTCCACATACATTTATCCATACAGAGTTCACTCTCGCACTCTATAAGCCACTGCTATAAAATACAGAATACATGACACATGCCCTAAAGAGAAAATAGCAGGAAAAATGCTCTTGACCTTGTCTGAAAGAACAAATCTATATTTATATCTACAGGCTAGCTCACATCTTCAAGTAGGCATGTATTGGACTCACATATCCAACATAAAGCAACAATTATCTATGTTAACCATCTAAAGCCTTGTTAAGTATCAGAAAGATTGCTGCTGTCAATATCTCTCACCAGACAGCAAACTGTTCAGTCCTCAAGATTGATAAAATGCAATCTTTTGCAGCCTCGCCTGCTAAATATTTCCTTATTGCATTTTTTTCCCTTTACACATCATTTGGGGTTTAAAAGGGATAAGAGAGCTGAGAAGAAGATTCCTCCTCAAAGGAAATCATCATGACGATGTTTCAGTGCCGAGGAAAAGAATATAAATAAGCAATTTTGGTGACATAGTTCTCATATAAAACATCAGGACTACCAGGAATAAAATATGGAAATAACATGCAGGAGATCACAGCTGATCTTGTCTGCCAAGAGCCAGAGCACTGCAAAGATATAGAAATATCATCATTTAATAGATGATATTTCTATATCTTTGCAGTGCTCTGGCTCTTGGTAGACAGATCAGCTGTGCTAATGAATAAACATAGGCTAGAAATTAAAAAACAAATATTTTTCATAGCTGAAGTTAGGTAAGAGAAGAGGATAGGAAGTAGCCTATAAAAGTGTTGTAGCAGGGAGTACAGGAAGTATTTGAAGCGGTGAGCAGCGAGCTGCCCATGAATTTTTATAATGGATGCTTTTTACTGGCTGAGTGTCTGTGGCAGGAATGAGTGTGATTTGTCATCACTGCTGAGGGTTTTCAGAAGTTTCAGCATATTGGTGTGAGTAAGTGCTTGTGAGTGTCTACATGTCTGGTGTGTGTGTGCGTGTGCGTGTGTGTCTGTGTGTGCGTTCAATTATGCGTTTGCCAAGGGGATGGAACTGAAGAGTGAGAGGGAAAAAAAAAAAAGGACGGTGTGTATACGTGCGATATGTCAAGATGCGTCAGGATGACTTCAAGTATCTGTGGGTAATGTGTATGTATCTGGGTATCTGAGTGTATAGATGTGTTTCGGGGGAGTACAGTGTCTCAGAGGAACAGTGATGGGCAGTTGTAGGTCGTCTACACAACTCTCTGTAAAATAAAGCCTCTCTTATCCTGGCAACTGAGGCTTACTGGTGGTAACTAGGACACACGTATGCAAACACACACACGCACGCGCACACACACACAGGGAGCTAGGACGACAAAAGCTCAGGCTTAATATTACCGCCACTGTCCTGTCTACTTGCTAACTGGAGTATGCCATTATACAAATTGGATTGTAAAGGGGTTCTGCTAAAATGTGCTCAACTTCACTAGACTCTAAATTAAGACTTTCTTCTGGGTGATTTGTGATTTCATTAGCACAGATGCAGTCCTAAGATTTGTGCTAAAGAGGCTGAAATAGAAACGAATGAAAGATTTCAGAAATAAAACATCACAGCTTGAACAAAGCAATCAACGGAAAGTAGTTTTGAAAGAATGTTCCACGTTTCTACAAAAGCCCAGCAAGTGCCTTCAGTGAATTTTGAATTTGAGTGATTTATAAAAGATGTCCAGTCAGTGAAGCATCTCATTTTCCATCTCATTACAAAAAATGTACAAAAAAAGAAAAAAAAAGTTCAATAAACAGTTGTTAAAAAAATAACATAATGAATTTTGTCTAGAAAATTGGATAAATATGCTCCACTCACCGCGACTTGATTTTCTCTGTTTTCCAATTTAAAATGTCTTTTGTGATAAGCGGTAATAAAAATTACATTCAAATTGGAATTATTTATGTAAAAAAATAATCCTTCTGGCATTCATATCTGTCTTTCCATGGACAGCAAAACCTACTTCCAAGTGGAATTACTGACATTATGTCTACATTTCAAGCTGCTTGTTATGAACTGTAATAACTGCAAAATCTCAAAGCTTTCAACTTTCTTTCTTTTTTTTTTTATTTCCTCTGGTGCCAGCCCCTGTATCCTATCATCTCCCAAATGGAAGCCAGTATGCCTCTAGAGTGCCGTGTCCTTGCCTGGGGTGACTGTTAGCATTTGGTGTGGGTGGCAGTCTGCTGGGTGATCATGCTGCTATATATGTCACAAATGCTCAGACAGCAACCAGCCAATGTGTTTATGATGTCCTGTGATGGGGCCAAACTGCAGGATGAAGATGTGGGAAGTGGAGGAGGATACCTGTGAAATGTCCATCACCGAGTCACAGCTCAAGGGTCGTGCAGAGGTCAGGTCGTTGAAGCCCAGCAGCGTGGAGATGATTCCGTTCTGATCGATTCGGCGGATCATGGTTCCGTCCACGAAGAAAACAGTGCCGTATTTGTCCACGGTAATTCCTGAAGTAGAAGAGAAAAAAAGGATGGAAATGTATCTCGAACACTCTTCAACAAAAATGATGGGTCCAAAAGGTAAACTGCTGCCCGTGAATTGAGTCATCTATGAAATAAATGTTTGCTTAGAATGCTGACGCCTGAAATCCCAGCTGAATTGAGGGAAGTATAAAAATATCCAGTATCAGGCATGGCGACAAGTCTGAGAAAATAAAGACATAACAAAATATACTAAACCAAAAACAAACAAAGAAACAAAAAAAAACATTTACAAACCAAAGTAAACTAAACCCAAATAAATTAAAATAAACTAAACATCAGAATTCTTGAGCAAAGTTGGGTAGACTTCAAGTATATGTTATGTCTATATATGGTTTCCTTCCAAAAAAAATTTCTGACTAGCAATAAATTATGTAAATAAAATAAAATTGAATTTTCCACATCTAGGCTAATTGACCTCTATGCTTCTGAGTTTTGTGCTTATAAGCGGATGTTTTACGATACTACATACTATAGCAAGTCAGGCATCAGTTCAGTTGCCTTCTAATCTGGACACACTCAAGCTTTGACAAAGAAGGGAGACCAATCAAAATTAAAAGCTGACTATAGTGTTTGGGTGCAATTATAAATTGATCCTGTGTTAAGCTGTTCAAAGGACAAGTGTGGGAAACGATTGTGTATGCTCAAAAAAATAAAGAAAGAAAGAAAGAGATGATATGTGGGGAAGAAAGCCTGTGATCGGGTGACTAATCAGTCATGTAACAGTAAGAAACAGGTGTGGACCAGCTAGAACACTCTGAGCCTTTAATCAGCACCTTTCGGTAGCAAAAGCTCTTTTGTCATGAACACCACACAACACATCGCCCATGCACCATCGACCTGAAATCTTAGGAGAGAAAATGTCATTATACCTATATTTCTGGAAATGAGGGAAGCATTGATCTGGGCTGTAAAACGAAAGCTCTTTCAAGAATCCTGTGCTAGCTCTCCCATCCTAAAGAGCCCCACAACTCCAATGAACAACTCAGAGCACTAAACATCCACCACTGAGGTCTGGGCGACCCTCCGTCACCAGCCTGTGATGGATGATGGCTGTATAATTCGGCCTTGCACTGCAGGTTTTACTAACAATTTCAGGCCGGATGCTGGAAGGTGATATTATGCAGTAAAGACAGTTTATAATCTGCATCTCGTATAACGCTAACACCAAAACAGGAGGATCTGGAGCATCTGTCATAAACACAGAGTAATACAGCTTGTCATTGCAAGGAAAAATGATTTGCCCCTTCCTGATTGTTTTTTTTATTTATTTTTATTTATTATATGATTGATTAGGATGTTATTTATTATAATCATACTTAAGTGATTGAGATCATCGAACAAGTTTAATAGTACACAAAGATAACCCGAGTAAATAGAAAATGCAGTTTATAAATGATGAAAAAGGGAAAAATTAAGGGAAAAAGAGCTTTAAGCTGTTTAAATCTACCTGACCCTATGTTAAAATAACTGCCCCTTAAACCTAATAAAATGCCCTTGGTGGAAATAACTGCAATCAAGTATTTGTGAGGCTTTCATATCGCTGTGGAGGAATTTGGGTGTTTTTATGTGACAAATATGTAAAAAAAAAAAAGAATAATAAATAAATAATAAAATAAAATAAAAAAAATGAGGACTGCACTGTATTTCACTAAAATGCTTTAGATATCAATATGCTGAAATCTATAAGAAATCATGTATATTTCTCTGTAGAGTGCTTTAGAAGAAGCAGAGAGCATTTTAAGAGAGCTGTAACTAAACAGTGTGGCAGGGAATCTCTCCAAGAGCCAGAATCAAGATTTTACATAATGCCTTTACAGAAAAGATCTTAGCGGCTCAAGTTATGCTCAGGAAAGCAGGTTACTTATGTTTTCTTGGCATATCCGGTCTAAGCATCAAAGATTTTCTTTAGTCGGAAAGCAAGGAATAACATTAAATCTGACTTTTTCAATCAGATTTAAGACATTTTATGTGGTTATAAATCCAATTTCTGGAAATGCTACTTAAATTGTATTTGGGCTTGTTTTGGATAAAAATGTGCAAAAAATAAGGATACAAATGTAATTAGGTAGTACAGACAGGAATAAACCTTCTGAACTGTGCCGAGATGTTGCTGGACCTGATGTAAAATGTAATCCACAGCAAAAAAAAAAAAACCTGAGGGAAAAAATGGTATTCGTTTGAACAATGTTTTGTACATTACTAAAAGACTTTAGGGTTCAAGAGTTTTCCCCTTTCAGAAAATATTCCAATTAAATCAGAGGAAGCAACAAACACACAAAACAAATGTTAAACAACAGTAAATAAGCATCTTTCTAACTAGCATTGTTTACTTATATAAATGATATTAATGGAAATGCTTTCTGATGTCTCTGTGGTGAAATATTCAACATGATTCAGGATCTTACCTCTGGGGTTAGTTAGAGTCGCTTCTACAGCCTTTCCTCCATCCCCACAGCGTGTCTCATCATAGGGAAGACACTGGTCCCCTGTCCCTGCCACCAGCTCCAGGTTCTTAGCCACATCCTTCACCATGTTCAGAGACTTCACCTTGAACACTTTCCGGCTACTGGTGTCTGACAGGTACAGAGCTCCTGACACTGGACTTGTGGCCAGGTAGTACTTGTGGGCTGGACTGTTACTACATACAAAAAAAAAGGCATGTTGGAATTTTGCATTTGATTAGATCAATGAATGCATGTGACTATGCATGATTGTGGAGAGACATCTCTAAACAATAAGATGTAAGTGCTATTCGTAACATGTTCTTCACACGCCCCTATCAGTGGAACGGATCTCACTGTAGGTGTGATCGCAGTCACGTTCAGACCTGAGGAGCAGATGTTCACACCGCATGTAAAACCCATGACGGAGAAATGCAGTGCACACGTGCCAACTTTAAATCCTAACCCAATTATATACCGCCATTTCAGCTGCCACAGGCATGCATGTGTGATGTTTACTGCATTCATATGCAATATGTGCGCTTCTGTTAAACAATCAAATGTAGGCTTTTCCCATGCCGGGTAAAACCTCCAGGCGGCTAACGTGTTGTCAGTACATTCAGGTAGGTGGTCTGCCAATTTCCCGTGAGAGGAAAGCTTTCTTATAGAGATGTATGTGGTCTGAGGTCTGGTATCTAAAACATTATACATTTTCAAACAGAAAAGGCACACTGCTCGACAAATAGGCTATTATACAACAGAGTCAAGCTGACACAGCCATCTCTCACATCCACACCGGAGCTCGCCAACATCAATGCCTGACAAAATAGCTCCAATCAAGTTGGATTGAGAAAGCCAGCTACCTGCTGGAACACAAATTTTACTTGGGCGTTTGCTGCTGGTCCTCCCCTCTGCAAGCTAATCATATGAAGGACGCAAGGCACCTGCGCTGCAATTTAAAGTTTCCGGAAATCACATGGTGGCTAATTGTGGCGTGCTGCTGGGAACTTCAACGGATGTGAACTCAGACACCAAATGTGACTAATGCAATCTGTCACCGTACCTCAGGAGTGCTTAATGCCAGGACTGATGGGCTGGAGTTCAGCACTATTTTCCCTGAGCTATTTTCAAAGAAATAAGATTACCAGGCAGGGTTTTAGAGCTGTCTTCCAGTCTTGGGAATGTACCCTAAGGAATGTACCCTTTCAATGAATTTTGGTCCAGTTTTCAAGAAAAGTCTGTCCATTTCTGGTTGGCCAAAATGGTGAGGCAATATGGGAAAGCATAAAAGTTATGAATGAACTAAAGCTTGAAAGTAAGAACATATTTCTAACTCTACCTTCTTTCTAGTAAACATATTTTAACCTGGTTTCTCTCATTCATTCCCAGTTTTCAGAATCACCACCTATAACCACCACCACTATGGCCACCAAATTCCCAAAGATCAGTTAAAGTCATGGACCTCACTTGATGTTTGGCTTATAGAGGCTTGATCTGTTTTAGTGTTCTCTGTCTATGGTAGGTCTTGACACAAACGCTTATCTCCACATGAACACAGCAGGAAAGGTCAAGATGAGAGAAATGCCTTAAGAGAGTTAAAAAGGTCAAGAGTCAGAAGAGATCACAATCCTGAGAAAAGATTTGCTCTTTTCTAGTGTCTGGCCTGGTGAAGCAGGCGATGTCGCGGTTAAACATAGCTTAGGGTATGGGTCTTCAGGACAGGTCTGTCCTGCTATACATCATTAATGATAATAACTTATCTATGTAAGAAGCTAAGAAGCAGAGCTCTAGAGTGATTCTTCACAATCCCTGAATATAGTTTAGGGTGACGACAGCGGTGCCAAAACCCAAGACATCAAAGGAATGTGAAAGAAGCGGATCTGTCCTATTGCCAACTCCAATTTTATGCGGAATGACAACTGACCTTCTGTTGTACGCTTGGAAACAGGCTGTTCCAGCTGACCCGAGGGCAGAAAACCGTCTTTGCCTTCAATGACAACGCTGTCTGGTGACCTCCGTTCGGAATAGAGGCAAACAGGGTTTTGTGCAAAAAGTTTCAGATTTGGTTTGTCAAGGATCAGCAGGGACGTAAGCCACAGTTTCCAAGCTTACTCTGTTCTCTCAGTTCCCTGAAGTTCAAATGGTATATCACTGGTTCCTGTACTGCTCAGAGTTTTCCCATCATGCTCTTTAATGCGAGGGATACATCCTACGTTTGTGGATTCTATTCCCTCGCTACAGCCAGTTTCAGGAGATAATTGGATTTCACAATGGGTCATCGTGATGATGAAGAGTGTCTCGAGCAGTGAAGGGACACCTTATTGACGGTCACCGCATACGGCAATAAGGTCTCACACATCACACACACGCCAACACACAGTCACACTCACACACTCAGACTCACATATACGTTAACTCATGAACACCAAGTGACACAGCTCGCATTTCTACATTATGCCATCTTAATGATGATTATAGAAACTGAAACAAATTCCAGTCTTTCAAAATCCTTTCTAAAAAAAAAAAGCGGGTTTCAACCAGAAAGATTCTTTGGTTAATCTCCCTGATAGATCAGTTAATGGTTCTTGAGAGATCCCTAAATTAAAGGACCACATTTTCAGTAATGGGTTCTAGAAAAAGTCGGAATGTTTAACAATCAAACTATCCTGAGGGAGCGTTTTATTTCTCATCCACGTGGCATGGATCCTTGCTGTAATCCAGGTTTAAGGCATGGTTAAATCTATAGCTAAACTTAACCATATGCTGCAATTCTGCTCATATGGAGACAGACGGACTGTGTCAAGCCTTCGTATATATCCTCCCAAGAGCTGAAACATTCATTGCAGGACTACAGCCTCTAGTCCAGTAGTAATGGAACAGGGCACCCCGTTGTTGTACTGAGCTTTGATACAACGTTCAAGTTTAATGGGTTTTTTCATTTGACCAGAATTGTAATGTAGAGTGAAGAAAGAGCCCTGATCAACATATAGTAAAACATAATACCGTGAATTCTTGCTGTAAACTAGGATCAGGACCAAAAAAGGGTTAAATCTATAGCTAATCTTATATTCTTATTCCACAATTCTGCTCATATGGAGACAGACATAATGTGTAAAGCCTTCTTCTTTCTTGCCTAGGACTGAAACCCTCGCCACGAGGAGCCGTGACCTGCCAGCATGAAGATCAATCAATAGCACTTCATGCTAGATGGCTTTTCTGTGAAGACTGCAAGCAGCTGGTATTTGCCAGGTTACCTCTGCCCAGACTCAAACATCACTCACGTCCTGTCAGTCAAACCTGAGCACTGTTGCTCACTGTCATGCCAGACACCTGCTCATGGACGACTAAGGCTTGTGCTCTATAAAGAGAAGTAATGCTCGAGAGCAAAAATTCCTGCAGTGTATTTTAACTTTAGACATTCCGTTTGAAGTCTAGAGCCTTTTCAGATGATGGAATACAGTTCGTGACACCAAACTTCATTAATGAACTGCACATTTGGATGGCGCTAAAAGCAGTTAAGTGCATAATTTTTCTCCGACCAAAATGTCAAATTAGGCTATGTATAAGGCAGTCAGCTTTTTCCTCTCTGCTCCAAGTGGTGGATACTGTCATTATGGGAGCCCTGTCCCCTGAGGGTGAAAAATATTTAAAGCACTGAAACAGGGCTTGTGCTAAGTCCATGACTTGACATGGCTGCTCCATCTACCTGTCTGACATTTCAAGTAATGGTCCCAGGAATCTGGCTCGCTCACATACACACATCTCTCTCTGCTTTAAAAATATTTGCTTTACAGTGTGGCAACAATTCAAGGAGTGGTGGAAATTTGTGCATCAAACTGACTTATGCCCATGCCCATCAACATATCTGATGGACTGTCATCACGTTGCCCTTTTCACCACTGCGGGAGATTCGAATCTTTCTGCTGCACAGAGTGGGTAGCCGTGTCAGAATTTTCACTCGACACACAGGCTGGCAGCACAGATCTCGCCCATATGGCGTGATTTTTGGCAAATCCTTACAGTCTCAAGTGCCTTGTATGACATGAGTTATTATTATGAAATGAGTGATGCTTGAAAGAAGAAGTGATCCTTTCAGAAATCTCTTACCTGTGTCTGAAATCTTTATTTCTGTATCGTTTGATAAGAACAGCAGGAAAAAAAGAAGGAAGATAACCAAAGCATTAGCAGAGGTTAGGATTGGCAAAGAAGTGTTAGAAGTGTGTTAGTATTCGGCTCATGCAGGAAAGATATCAAAAATAGAAAATGAATATGGAAAATCAATGCATTCATTTACCGATTTCAAAAGTAGAAAACATATAAGCTTTTTAACCCCATAAACTCACTGGAAACACAAATTGCTCCACGTCATCAGGTTAACTGCAGTTCATAAGAGTCACTGCATTAAATGATTTAAGATAAATAACTATAATAACCTTCGATTTTAAGGGGTTAATATTACAGAATGGACAGAGCCAGAGAGATTACACAACTATAAGTTATATTCACACACACACTATATATATATATATACGTATATATATATATACGTATGTATATATACGT
>JAOTRN010000051.1:15785868-15798013 GCA_028566695.1 Bagroides melapterus
CACACACATATATACGTATATACATATGTACGCATATATGTATGTACGCATATATGTATGTGTGTATATCTATATATCTATCTATCTATCTATCTATCTATCTATCTATCTATCTATCTATATATATATATATAGTGTGATGTGTTTTGCTCCATCTTCTTGTTCCACCATTTCAAAAACTCTCCACACCAGAGTACATCCCATTTAACTCTGAGTAAAGCTCTCCGGATTTTAAGCGTAGCTGATAACCGCTATCTGTCAGGTAGCTTATCTCAGAGGTCTCAACAATAATCAATAACTGTGTATGTATGTGAGTGGGTGTATGTACTGTAACAGACGTCATGTACCTAAGCTCCAGAACGCTGGTCACATTCCCAGTGGTGAAGATTCGACGGACGTAGTTAAAGTCACCCACAAATAAGCTGCCGTCTGAACCGCAGGCCAAAGCTACAGGAGCTAGAAGCTTATTCCCATCAGCCAGACCGTTACAGCTTGGACAGGAAATGCTGCGCCTCCGCCCGTTACCCATGATGCTCCCGATGACTGGGGGCTGCTGGGAAATGAATACGTTCTCCCCATTGCCTTTGTGTAGGATGCCTGTAGGAGGTGACAGAAGATGATGAAGCTGGTTATGGAGTAAATGATGGTGAAAAGCATGAATGTAAAATAAGCATAAGAGATAACGAAGAGCATTTAACTAAAAAAGGTGTGTTTATTTTGTATGTATGTATGTATGAGTGTGGATTTATTTTTATATTTTGGGGAGTGCATTTTCTTCTTCCTGGACTAAGGTAAGAGTGTAGCCATGGGGTTTTACTGCAGATTCAATACAATCGAATTCAATTCAGCTTTATTTATAAAGGTATCCTCTTGTCATGGAGCAACAGGATTTCTACTACTCCAGGAGGAGGTATTTCATATTATTACCAGAGCCGAACGAAAGCAGATCAGAGGAATCTCACGTTTATTGGCCTGAGTCTTTTCAGCCCGTTCATGACACGCTTTTGTCGCATTCACCAAAAAAAACGTCTGATCTATCACATCACTCCATCACTGCTAACTCTCTATGAGAAATTTAAACCTGGATTCACATTTTTATCTAGCTATGCATATTTTCTCAAGTTTGGCAAGAAGAGAACCCTGTAAAAGAAAAATTTATAATAATAATAATAATAATAATAATAATAATAATAATATTATTATAGGGCCTGTAGCTGAAAACCAATAGTCAACACTAGCTTCCAGATCTCAGAAAAAAAAAAGCTAAGCATGATTATAAATCCAAACATGTCTCTGAGTGGATCGATATATCCGCTGCAGGGCTATCGTGAACATTTGCGTACAATTTCACGTCATCGTCTCTGGCCATTGAAAATGGTGGAATACATTATAAAATAAGTCACGTTAAGAAATCTGAGAGCAAAAATATTCTTATTATGACTACATATTAGTAAAAATGACTGGAAATGTATATTATATGGAAGTGTACAGTACGTGTGCAACAAAATGCTTGTTTCCTTATGATCTTACAGGCGCTAACCCAGAATCTGCTACAACGCAACTCTACAGAGAATTTCAACCGGTGGAGCTGTAGTCAGATTTATTCCAGTCGACTTATTTGTGAATAACAAATTCTTTCAAATATCTTTGCCAAATCTCCCTGAGCATCGTGCATTCCATACATACAAATGAAATATACAGTATACTGAGAGAGAGAGAGAGAGAGAGAGAGAGAGAGAGAGGGAGAAAGAGAGAGAGAAGAAGAAGATTGAATGAAGGAGATATCTGATGGTGAGCCAGAATCAACTTCAGAGGAAGTCCTCTGTCGGTGCAGTTTGTTCTGGATTTGCTATCAGTGAATGATCGAAGTGCCACCTGCGCTCCACACGCGCCTGTAAGTACGCCTCATTTCCTGTGATGAGTGCGTACGGACGTGTGAGAGAGTTTGCTCCTCGTTGCGAGTGTGCGTAGCTTCTGTCTTTCAAAACCAATTCGGCAGAAGGATGAAAAGTGACCTCCCACCAAAAAAGGCATAAAAAAGGCAATAAAGAGAAACAGAGTGGACAAAATGGCCTCTTCATGTCAGAATGTCAGTGAAGTCCATGGGGCTGAAATGACAATCTGTGCAGGCTGGAGAAGTGCAGCATTAATTATCCGTCTATGAGGAAGCATTTATTTATATTTCAGAAATGAATGTGCACACCAGTGTGTAGAATTTTTATTGTGTCAATCTGCAGCTTTGAAACTGACCAAGATCCTATTAATAAATTTCCCATAAATAGATTCCTCTTGATTAGATTTGACTTATTACTATATAATGTTAAATATATTTACATTTTAACCCCTTGAATTTATTTCTCAGGCACGTCTTCTGTCTGGTCTTCTGCTGTGTGTGTCCCACTATTGTCCTATATACTGTATCAATGGCATATAGAATATAAACAATAAATAAGACTGAATAAATACACACAAGCTGAATGGAGGAACACTTGACAAAAAAAAAAATAAATAAAAAAACACTTGACTTGAATCGACTTACACCTGCTGGTGAATTGGGCATTAACAGCCTCATTACACAGGTCACTGCCATTTATTTGATGAAAGATTTGTCCTTGATAGCGTTATTTCTGAATAGCTTCAATTTTCACTTTTTTTTTTCTACTCTGACTATTGGGCCTGTGTGCTGTTTTTAATTTGATACCGATTTAAGTCATTTGCTTTCATGCTTCACCCCACGATAAATTCAGGAAGTCGTGTCCCCGGTTGGTTAGCGTGTCAATCCTCCTGAGATTCTGATTCTGTTTTGTGTTGACATTTAACAGTGTAAAAGTAAAAAAAAAGGGATTGTGCAAAAGGGATTGTGTGTGTGGGATGTATACGCAGGCTCACCGCTCTGAATGTTGAGTGCGTGGTGTTTGTCTATGCTCCACCCCCCAAGGTTGGATGCTGTGCTCTCGTAGCCCTGCAAGATTGCTGTCCTCTTCTCCCACAGGATCATATCAGGACATGACTCATACTCGAAGCCCACAGACACTGTTGCAGCACAACACACCAGAGTGAGCGTTCATACTCGCAAGTCTCCACAGTCTTCTAACTGACCATGAGGAGACATTGTACATAATGATCTATTATAACAATATGCTTTTAATGATCAGAAGTAATAATTAAACTGAATTTAACTGGTCAATCTTTAATAAAAAAAATCCAATGCTATGAGAGATTTGTAATATTAAGATTCTGACTGGTTTCATCATTACAGGCTTTTATTTGTGGTCTAGATATTAGGCCAAACCCTTCATTTATGAGACATACTTCATTTCAAATGACTGAAGTTTTGGAATGGAGTGGGTTAAAGAGAAAGGGAAGCCTTATTTGCAAGTCACCTCACGAGTAGCGAAGCACTTTAGGAGCTGCCCTTACACACTGAGAAATAAACTTAATGAAGCCAAATCTCTTTTTCTTCTTTTAACCAACCACATTACGATCCGCTCACCAAAAGCCTCAGACAAGCCGTACACCTTCTGGCTGTAGACATCAGTTTTGTCCCAAAGGAAATCGTACGAAAGGCTGGGCGCCGCTGAGAACCACTTCCTGAAAAGGCGTCCCTCTACGGCCACCATGAGATGCACCTTCATCAGGCTGAACGGGATGACCGCGTGGGTCAGCGTAACCCTCAGGACCGACTTATAACCTGCTGTACGGCTGCTCAGATAACCCAGGCGCAAATCTGTCCCGGGAATACGCACTTCCTCTTGAAGAGCCTGCAGACGAGAAGATGATAGATTAACCCAGTCCAAAAAGTTATTAAATCTCTCAGAAAAGGATCAAGAATAGACACAAGTCCAGTGTGTGCAACCTTCTGAGTGCTGACTGGACACTAAAGCTGGATCGTAAATAGGACCCCAATAACAAGACGGAAATAAACTCATGTTATTTGTCTGCATTGTCACAATAAAAAAAAAAATTCTGCTAAGAAATCCGTGTGGAACAAAATCACAGATAGAGTCAAAATAGAGCATAAGTAGTGGAGAGCAGTGCTGGATCTCCCACAAAGGCCTGGTGCACAGAATTGATTGGTTCGTTAGTTTTCTCCTTACAATCTTTTTGACGCACACTGCAGTGCTCTCATTAAGTCACCACATGTAGCACTTTGCTTCTCAGACAAGACCAGAGCAATTAACACAGTCAGTGACTCCTTCACAAATGCACAGATAAAGAGAACGACAAAGAAAAAGAAGGGTGTCGGCTAAATTGTGCTCGTTTGTAAATCCTAATAATGACAGTAGCAGAGACCACAGACTGTAAAAAAATGCAGAACGGTGTAAAAAAAGCATGTAAAAGATCACAGTAACGTCTGTGTGAGTGTGTGTGTGTGTGTGTGTGTGTGACTGAGTACATGTCTCCAGGCCACTGAGAGGAAGTATGGGCAAGACGGTGTCTGATATTAATAGGCCAGACAGCACTGCATGTTGCACAGAGCCATTAATCTTGTATAGCAAAGGGGGAGGCAAAATAATTAGAAGGAAACACATGGACACAGATACACACTCACAGACAAATACATGAAGGAATAGGAAGAAAAACACACAACACATTAGGAATTGTCATTCAGAAATGGATCAGCGAGCATATGGGCATATCTGCATCGGCAAACATCGTTTCATTGTCAGGTTCACAAACACAAACACTTTAACCACCTGCACCGAAGCCCTTGTTGCCCTGCGACAACGGAAATAATTATCTTTAAGGGAAAACATGCAGCTTTTCACTAGTGACTGCAAACTCTGCATACAGAAATTCAATAAGTGTCTGCTTTCTGCTAAACGTAATTATCCTTGCTCTGCAAAAAGCTTGTGCCGTCAATGACACTGTGCATCTCCGACCAATTACAAAGCCCTGATGAAAGTGTTGCCACTAGCAAGAGTTTTGCTCCTCCATTCCAACATGATGTATGCTCTTTCTAATCTGCTTCCTCTGTACATGAGGGCACAGGGTGCTCTATCAGTGAGTACAGCTGGCATGGAATGAATCACAGACGCGGTGCAATAGAGGGCATACAATCCATTTACAGAGAGCACTAAAGGGCCAGATGTGTTTTGTTCCGTCTGTTAAAAGCTAATAGCAACTGTTCATCTAATTAAAGCTCTCCCAGTGAGAATCTATATGCTTGCTAATGAACATTAAATGCAAAACAGTAGAAGATAAAGAGCAACACTGTCCACAGTGTCTAATATGATTTGGACATAAAAAAAAAGCCAACGAGATTTAGATTTAGCCAGCTCAAATATCCTGGTGTCCTGTGGTGTGTTTTTATAACCTTTAGTAAGGCAAACTCAGGTCTCTTCTTTACGACTGAAAAGCTAATAGCAACTATTTGTCTAGTCACAGGAAGAAAAAGGTGTGGCGGTGTAGGATAGCAATCAGAGCTTAATGCTGGTGGAATTTCTTTCTTTTTTTTTTACTTTAAGGAGACATAGACAGTCCCTAGTGGTCCAGAGGCTGGATCCAGCACGCTCACTGTTGAGGCTCAGGTTTGATTCCTGGGATAGGAGCCAATACAACCACTGAGGGATTAACAAAGGATCTCCAGTAGAGCTGAAACGATTAGTCGACATCATCGACAACGTAAACAATAAAAAAAAATGTCGACAAATATTTTTGCTATCGAGTAGTTGTTTCTCAAGTGACCTAATGTAAGGGCCTGTAATATCGCGATTTGACCGCTACGGCGCTGTGGCGCTAGAGAGTAACGCAGCTCTCCAGAATGCTATTGCAGTAGAAGAAAACACAGTGAATTATGACGGAGTGCAAACGAATGCGAATTAGCAAGGTGTGGGAAGTTTCATAAAATTTAACACCAATAATTTTGTCGTGTGCAATATATGTAAGGCAGAACCTAAATATTTTTTTTGTCTGTAATGCAGCTGAATAATTTATTTTTTATTTTATTTCTAATAAAAAGGGACCAAAAAACGAAACAGTGCTTAGAAAAAAATTGTGTGATGGAGTTGGAGAGAATCAGAAAACGTCAGAGAATGACCTGTGTAGTTGGCTCAAAGTTCATTAAAAGAACCATTTCAAAAGCTGAAGTGATTGCCTTTTTTATTTATTAGTTAGAATAGGTATAATTCGGTGTTTTAACAAGTTGCAAAAGCTGAATAATCATTCAAAACCTTCTGAATGGCCTGTGAAATAATCAAAGATTAATCGATTAATCATTCTAATAATCGTTAGATTAATTGATTATCAAAATAAGTGTTTTTTTGCAGCCCTAGTCTCAAGCCTGGATAAAAATGTGAGTGTCAGGATGGACATCTGGTGTAATCCCTGTGCCAAATCTAATATGGATTGGATGATCTGCTGTAGGGACCCTGTGGTGACCCCAAACAGGGAGCAACTGAAGAACAACGACTTTAAAAAATATATAAATATATATAGAAATATATTTCAGTAAACAAATGTTTGCATTTACTAACTAGTTCTTTACTCCCATATGACCTCTATCTTGACACTTCCTCTGAGACACCCAAACCTAGCCAAAGGATCTTTCATAAAAACAAACACTGATGCTCATGCTGCTGCTGATCACACAGCAGATGAACATGTTTGGGAGAAAGAGATATCTGCAGTCTTCCGCATAAATGATACTCCTGATTGGCTTGCACTGCTGCGCTGCTGTGAGTGACAGAGGTGAGAGGGAGCATGTCATCTCTCCCAAGGCCAATATTGCTTCCTGTGACTCCTGAACACAAATTGCTACACCATCACCAGGATCTGAACTTGTGACCTCTTGACTTTAGGGTCAGCGCTTTTCTACTGCTCCCCCCAATGAGCCCTGTAGAAATTATTTATTTACACTTTAAACCTGCCTGGATTATTTGCAAAGATCATATTCTGTAAATAAGGAGCCAGTGTGAGAAAGTTGTCTGTAGATGATTTATACATGAAGGTAAGTTCTAAAGTTTTTATGATGATCTATTTTTTTATTTATCACATATTAGATTAATGGTAAGTTAAACCAACAAAGAGCAGCTGGTTTAAGACAATCAGTGCAACTGGAATAGAATGCTGGTGGGATAAGTGAAAGAGAAACATATTTGAAGAAAGCCTGTAAATTTCAAAATATCACCCACTGAAGGGCTTTCCCAGAGTGCCACACAAATATACCTCTGGATGCACATACTTCAAAATATAAGCAATTCTGTGTGTGGAGTAGCAGAGAATTCACTTGTTTAAGAAAAAACAAACATTAAATGCAAAGCAGAAGAGAAAATAGCTGCTTTCTGGTTGTGAAATGAAACAGTATAACAATAATAACAATATAATAATGCATGGCATTACTTTTACATGGCAATCTGGTATAATTTGATCATTTCCAGGTGCTACAAGGTGGTGGTTTTATTTATATTCTTCCCCGTGAGAATTCCAGCCCAGGATGCCTAGAGTTTCTGCTGAACCCATGAGTTGTCTGATATGTCTCTGAAGTATTCAAACCCGCTCTGGATATAGATGCTTTGAGAGCGTCTCTTAAAACGGCGAGCTGCCGTGAGTTGTCTGACTTCCTGTCTTGACTAACAGGAAAAAGAATATGAGTTAAAAGAAGGAGCGGAATCCCACAGAAATACTTCATCAGGAAGGCTCCAGATGTTATTAAACTGGTATTAAATTCACATATGTCATTATAGCGAATTGAAGTTTCCTATAAATACATTCACAATCCAATAATGTCATCATTTTTCTATGTCTGATGGCACCACAAGGAATTTATAGGAAGATAAACCTGCTCGAAATTCATAGCCAAGCAGATGTGGGAGTTTTATCACTTTTTAAAAACATCTTTAAATGAATTCATCCAGTGAAACATACATTCTGATGTTTTTTTTGTTGTTGTTTTTTTCTGCTTTGGAGAAAATGCCAGCGTACTGTGTAATAATTGGATGTGAGAATTGCAGACACCTCAAAGCAAAAAAAAGAAGGAATCGGCTTTTAGAAGAGGACCTCAGATAGACTGTGTATTCATTTTATTACGGATTTCAAGCAGACACTCTGGAAGGTTCATTTTTAAGATCAGATTTTGATTTAATTTTAATTGCAATTTTTAACGATCTCAATAAGTCACGCTGCTTTACTCAAATTTCCAGTTAATTTAATGAGAATATTGACAAGCCAGGTCTATATTTATTCACAGCACCAGCAATGTATTGAGTCTGTAATCAAACACAATTTGTGAATATAAAATGGACATAAAATGAGCTAAAAGTATTGAAGGTAGAATCGTATCTCTGTACAGAGGTGTAAACTGGTTTAACTGGTGAATCTTTAAGTGATGGGGAAAACTGATGCTTGATTCTAGGTAACAATTGCAACTCAGTTCAGTTTTGGAAAATAAGAGTGTTTTTGTCTCATCGTGGATTGACACTCACCTGAATCTCCGGTACGACGATGCCTCTGTCCTGACAGGCCGAGGCGAAGGCGGTGAGAGGAGCGGGCAGAACTATGGGACTGGGGCGTGTGAAGCTACTGAGGTCACAGCTGGGGATGTCGTTCACTTCGTGCCGCATGACCACCGTGTCCATGACAAAGAAGCGCGACCATGGCAACCACAGCGTGTGCTCTTGCATGATGAACGGTGCGCGCTCGAAGCGCAGTGCTACGGCCACGCCCCCGCTGGAGAGCAGGTCAAAACTGCAACAGAGTCAGAAGATTACTGTGCTTTAGTGCAACTGTCACTCTGACATTCCGCTGAGAGCCTGGATCACTTCCATCACACCAGATGAACAAAAAGACAATGTTCACTCACTCTGTCACACCAATCATTTCTTGTTTTAGTGCGTGTAGGGATCTGTAATGCTTTTACCTCTGGTGGATTTTGACATGCTTCTTTTCACGATACAATCTGCTCAGTACGTGCCACGTTTTCAGCACGACGCCAGCGCGATAGACGCAGCGTGATTAAGAACATTTCAAATTCAATACTCACCCCATTAATTATACATACAAAATGTTACATTACATGCTAATGCAATGATTCAACATGCAATCGCATTACAATAGCGCAATTCATTTTTTTTGAACGTGTCAACACTGGGCTTTTTATAAACAACATATTCGAACTCTATCCTAGGCACCCTAAGGGGATTTAATTGTGATTGTAATTAATTATGCATTAATTATTGCTGAAAAGAACGAGGCTCCAGCTATTCCATGAGCGTGTTTTTTAATCTACTGGCTTCACAGTATGCTGTAAAAACAATAAGCTTCTGGCTCTTTGAAAGATTGAGCTTTTTAAATCTAAATTAATATAACAATTTAAAAGGGTGGTGCTGAAAACTATCATTGTGTTTATGGGGAATTAAACGTGGCACAGCCCTGCCACTGCTACAGCCTATAATCGTAGCTTCATTGTGCAGCAAAGACACCAAGCAATGAAGCGTCTGCATTCACTGTTTCAGGTTTTATTTTGAACTCCCTAAAAGAAATGTTTACAGAGATACTCAGACATCATTCTAAACTTCACCAAACTCACCACCCAGACTCGGATCTGGGGAGCAGCTATGATACAATGATTCTTTCATGAAACAAGAGACAAAATAAAACAATGCAAAATATGTAAAGATCTAGGTACATAACATTCCTAGATTAAATAGTGATAATTACCTAAACACTGGATATTAGTTTATAAATATATTTATATTTACGGCATTTAGCAGAAGCTCTTATCTCATTTTTTTTATACAGCTGAGCAGTTCATGCTTTAAAGGCCTTACTCAGGGGCCCAGAAGTGGTAGATTGATGGATCCACAACTCACAAACTTCCAACTGGTAGACCAACACCTTAACCACTAGGCTATCACACCCACCTTATGCCTAGGACCGTTTCTCGTTTTATGCTTCAGATGACAGATTTTGACCACAAATTTCTGAACAATGAGATTCGATGTAAAGAATAAACAAACGCTTTTCTGTATAACTGCCTTTAAATAAATTTTCTTGTCAATCATGTCATCTGTTTACTAATAATCAGACCCAAAGATGGTATACAATATATATAAAAAAAAATTAAAGAATATCTGTAAAAACCTCCCATATGCGCTCGTGCCTCTAACCGTGTAGTATATCTATGATCTGATGAGCAGAAATAATTTGGAACTGGTTGAGCTGAAACAGAAGATCAACAATGGGATAAAACAACAACAGGATATTTCCCCCAAATGTTTATTAGCTCTTCTAATTTATGTTTTTATTATTTCCTAGGTCCATGTCAGGTCTGCTAAATAATAATTGGTTAATTGATTAGTGATGAACTCAAAAAAGCACAAAATCAATCTATAAGAGAGAATCCATGAACATGTTCTCTCCACAGGTCAGATTAATGTTCTGCACTTCACTGCAGGACCGTGACGGTGTAGTGGAGAAGAATAAAAAAAAAAAAAACTGTGAAAAGTTTGATCCAGTCAGCTCATTAGAAACACTAACTAACTAAAGGACATCTTTAATGTTACTGAACACAAAGTTAATATCTGGGATCAGAGAAAAGTCATCTGTCCACTTTATTGTGTATTAAGTATGATTTTTAAGACATAAAAGCACACATTTTGGGGAAAGAGGAAAAAGGGTCAGTGAGTGGAAATAGTATGAATTCCAATAGAAATTATTGATGTCTTTGTTGCCATAATATATAATGCCATAAACCTAATTAAAAAATTAATACAATATAGGTTAAAAAAAAAAGATACAAAATAATAAATGCATTAATTTCCCTAATAAATAAGCAAAAACCAAACACACACACACACACACACACACACACACACACACACACACACACACAGTAATGCACATTACTCTAGATCACCTACTGTACACCTGCATTGCACAACTGCTGCTCTTAATAAACCATTAGCAGAAGGTGATGTGGAGACCCTGGGGAGGACGCTGGGACAGTGTGGCCAAGAATCTCCAGGCCTCCAATTTAGAGTGTGAATGTGCAGCCAAACCCTCACGCTGCTTGGGCATTAATTCACCTACATCTCCCTACAGACAGTCTTCTGATACATAGTGTTCATTGGCTGAGTCTGTAAACAAAGGTCTACTCTGCCCTTGCCATGGTGCCCTTGCTAAAATAGGACTGTGTGTGTGTGTGTGTGTGTGTGTGTGTGTGTGTGTGTGTGTGTGTGTGTGACAGAATAGTCACATGCGTGCTTTCATGCTGCCTCTAAGCCTGTGGCGATCTGCAGTCACAGCCGGTCACACACACAAAGCCCAGCCGGACGTACGCACATAAATCGCACACCTACAGGCTGCAGTGCCGATCAATGAGGCCTGTTATTAATCATGAGAAGCACCTCAGGCTGAAGAAGTGACACATGCTATAATTCTCCAAAGCATCACTCTCTCTGTTTAGGATTTCACCAGGGAAGCAAGTGAACCTAAGGGGTTAACTGGATTAGACCACTAACATGAATAATCGGTCCGGCTCGTTCCGGACTACACTGCCTACAGTCTGCTCGTTGATGCAATGACTGACTGATTGCTTTCATGTCCCCTTCAGGGAATACACATGACTCTGTGTGTACTTTCAGAAATCTTTCTAACACCCTGCAGAACATGCCTAAAGCTACATATGAGGCATTGATCACAATTAGACCCTTTTTATACGTATACTGCTAATAATGTGGGAATAAGAATGGTGATCCACCTGACGCCTCTGACATCATCCAAACTACTTTCATGATCTGTGTTAGCTTTTTGGGTTGAGAGGCTTTATTATAGGATACCAAGACAGTAAAGAAGAATGGATCTAAATTAGATTGATTGCAAATAATATAGGTCATATTAGCTACATGCTAATTGATGTCATACTTCAGAGAATCAAAGCCACTGAGCTCATACATACAAGCATGATCAAGGCATTCAGGCTGAAACGCTCTCTCTTTTACCTCTCTATTTTTTTTTTTTTAGAAATTTATTGTTTGGTGTAGGAGTTTCTGTGTGTGAATGAATTGTTGCATGAAGGGATGCATATGACATGCCATGAATAATGTTCATTCAGACAAAATGTTCATCCTTTTCAGCCTGAAGCATGAAATGAACAAATGCCGTTGATTTAGAATAAAACTCATTGTTATCCGAGTATGTGTATGTG
>JAOTRN010000051.1:15803365-15816350 GCA_028566695.1 Bagroides melapterus
TAAACTGTACCCTAACTTTTGCTATTCTGTATATTTGCTAACGCAAGCTTTTCTTTCAGCTGGAGTCAGCACATAAGTAACAAATGTAAAAAAAAAAAAAAAAAGAAATCTATTGCTGTCAGGTTTTCCTGCTACTACACTGTCTACAAGCTCTTTGTAAGCATAAGAAGTCGATCTAAGACACTGTTCTGAGCTAGCAAGATATGTAGGTTATGTGGGTAATGTTTACCTTCTGTTCTAGTAGTGTGTCAGTGTAACACCAGTCTACATAATACCCTAAAAAACAAAAAACCCAAAATAAAACAAATAACAACTAGCTAACCTAGCTAGTTGACAAGCCGGCTAGTTAATTAGCTTCTTTTATATTGCTATAACGCTCGCTAGCTACATGTCTAACTTTCTTTTATGCTATAAGCAGATAAACTACATAGATAGCTTCATTTTATTAATGAGAAACCATAGTTTTAAAATTATTTCAATCTGTCAAACAAGACCACGCTCAAGTAACGCAGCTAACTGCATGGGTAATTTCTGCCGTATTTCAGGCTAGAGCAGATCGACGTTACATCAGAAATATGAATGAGGCCAAGTACAAGCTTATTTGCCTTTTTTTTGTGTCACTCTCCTCACCACTGACATATGAGAAATTACTCATAACGAATGAATCGCTGTGGTCAGTGAGAGACTTGGTTGAGTCAGAGGAACTCTTTCAGTCGAGCTTCAGAGGGAGGAGACCAGGAGAAAGTAGGTAGCAGAGGGGCTTAAAGAATGAAGAACACATCATAAAAATGAGTGAAGGCAGCCGTCCTCCATTTCTAAGTGGCTGAACAGGTGCATTTGTGATTTCACGCCGTGCTGAGCATGTTTCGCTAGGCTTGACTACAGAGCAGTGGGAGAGAGGCAGTATTTACATGACAGAGAGAGAGAGAGAGAGAGAGAGAGACAGAGGGGTAAAGAACTGGGAGATGGAAAGGAAAAATAGAACAGAGAGAGAGAGAGAGTTTAAAGTCAGACAGGGATGGGAAAAGGTGACGCAGATATAGAGTGGGAAAAGGGAAGAGAAAGAGAAAACAGAATAGAGGAGGGAAGAGAGTAAATGTGTGGGATGGAGGGGCTGCAATAACAGTAGCAGGAAGATAATTATCAGCTGAAGTCGGTAAGGAGAGAATGTAGAGATTTAGAGATCTAGCAGGAGGACGACATTTCAGCTTTGGATAAAGAACAGAACGATAGAGGATAAATATACAGCAGAGTGGTGCGGAATGAAACAGGACAGACGGAACGAGGGAAAGATGCTCAGATTAAAAGGTATGTTTCGGTGTGGGGTGGAAAGGGTTCAAGAGGTTTGTGTGTGTAACTGAAAAATAAAATTTGAAGGAGCTACTGTACAATGCAAAATTCATGAATTTCATTATCAGTATGATTTAAAGGTGCAATCAGTGATTCCTGTTCAAGTCTTTGCTTGTAGCATTCGGTTTCACTCTGAGGTAAAACCTTTCTACAATCAGGTTCTGAAATTGTGTTGACCACCACCATCCAACCAATCAGGACAAGGAGGCGTGTCCACGTGTCTGTCAATAACAGCAATTCAGAAAATAAGCTCCACCTCTAGCACAGGAAGATCAATCCACATCCATCAATCCATGGAATCATTTTGGAGGGAACACTGAAGGGAGACTCTGTACTTATTTCTCAACAATTAGCTTTTGTTAACATCACTGATTATACGTTTAACCAAGCTTAACCAGGTGCTATAACATTTTTTATACGGTTTTTCTTCTACAGAAATTCCTCAGAGATTCCCCACTGGGTCTCCTGCAGGAGTTTTCAGGAGGTGTTTGTGGAGCCTCTCTGTAACCCTTTGATCCAATGCTGTCTTACTCCTCCACAGCGCTGAGGTGTGTTTGGAGATGCTGTGCATCAAACGTTACTCGGAAAGTTTAAAAAAAAGACACGGTGGCCTTTTGACACTCTGTGTATAAACCACAATAAATAAAACATCTCTTATCAAGACAGACAGAATACAAACTCAGCTAACACTGGATTTTGATGGAAGCTACTAGAATGGAGCTGATTTCCAACACTCCTATCCCTACAGTACATTTCTGTACAGTGTCTTGGCTAGAACGCCAGAACGCTAGTGTGAGAGGAGATTAGAGGAGATTAGCAGGTCGCTACAGATGCCTCCATGCTCTGATCGGCTTGGATAAAAGTAGTCATTTTTATTTCTACACAAGCCGGGGCACCAGCCTCACCTTAAAGCTCATAGTTTACTGAAGCTGCCAGAATGTCTGGAGAATTTATCAAACATTGCTAAATAACAATAAAGTATATAAAAGTGTATATAAGTATATATAATAACAATGATAAATAATATCATTTCGTTTATTAAGCTCCATTCAGAGTTCCCAAGGAAGCTGTATAGATAAATCAAAGAACATAAACCCACGCAAAAGTAGTTATCTTATGAAAAAAAAAAATCCACTGAAATTTAAATAAAGGCAAATGAATAAAAGAAACAGTAATAAAACTTAAAAAAGAGGGGGAAGATGTAGGATTATGTAACTATGAGACAGCAAACTAAAGTGTAGAAAGCACAAGAAGACAAGATGCAAATGAGTTACTGGGTGGGTGGAAAAGCAAGCGGAAAAGATGGGTTTTTATTTGTGTATTAAAAAGATTGAAGGGAAACGCAAGCACAGAGAAATCCAATTAATTAAGTCACGAGAATTAAGGCAGGAACAACATCAGTCCAAAATATGATGGCTAATATATGTTAATGCTTTAAATACATTAAGAGAGTAATGAGAACTTGCTAGTTGTTCACGAGGAAAAAAATAAAAGCTGGAAGCGGAAAACTTTAAACGAGTAGAACTCGACATCGACAGCATTTGTGTCACTAATTTGTAAACTTAAAGAAAGGTTCCTTTAAAATATACCTCATATTCTTCAAGATGGAGGGTATTAAAGAAAATCTAGCTTAGACATTTGACCTTGTCCTGAATTTGACCCTGTCTAGATCGATTCCAAAGTCTGATCATTTCATCCCGGTCTTGGATGGATGCACGGACACGCTTGTGAATGGACGGATGACAGATGGGTGGACACGCGGTGAGTTGGACTGATTACCCAAAAATTCAGTGCCTCCTCCACCTTGTGGCACGGGCATTATGAAAGGATAAAAATGGACTAATTTTGAAAATATAAACCTGAATGGTGATCTTAGCTCCTCAACCACGATCTCTAAAAATCCTTTTTTACTTGTACTCATGCTTGTGTACACACACACATATGGTATCAGGAGGATTCCCAAGCAGATAAAGTGGCTTTATGTCTACTTCCATTGATAATAACTGTAATGATAATATGATAAACAGTCATTTACAACAAAAACAAATGAGCTGATCTAGGCCACCTCGCTAAGATGCTAACAGCACACTGGAGATAGATATTTATGAAAAAGAAAAAAAAAAAGTATCCTACCTGCCATCCTGCCTGGTGATGGTATAGCCGTAGGCAGGGTTGTTGATGAAGCTGATGTTCACTCCCACCAGCGGAGTTCCGTCGGACGTCACCACTTGCCCTCGGATGACACAGGCGTGACTGCGGAGACACGTGAGCGCAAAGCCAGAGCGTCAATCCGTAATTCTGCCTTATAATATCCCTCCAACATGCAGACACATAGTGGCACTGTGCACCTCAATGTTACCCCATTTCTAATTGCGTAAATAATGAATTCAACCCAGCCGACAGCTCAGAGGAGACCACAGTGAGGTTCCCGGCCTTGAAGGGAAAAGAGATAATGAGAAGAAGAAAAGGGTGTTCATAGAGAATGCTTTATAATTCCGTCCTCATTAAAACAGGGTCTTCCGAGAGGAGAGAGGACAACAGTGCGGCACCGAATTGGTGTTTTCAGCCACTCTACTTGAGTTGGAAATGATCTTGCAGTCGAAAGATGTTATCTGTCACCTTGGCTGAGACGAGGCTTTACGATCAATATTAAAAATCAATCAAACACTTCTAATAGTTCTGAACTCGCAGCGAGAGGCTTAACAACAGGATACAAGTGTTATGAAGTTCAATGTCACATGAAGTAGAGCTTACTGAAGACTTCATAAGATATTTAGCAAGTAAACACACTGTACATCAAGAAGGCTTTTATGCCTGTGTTATGTCCAGCGGGTCTCACTGGTGTCATTTAAGTAGCTTGATAAAGTAGGAGTAAAAACGTCAGGCACTAGACTGAAGATGAGTTAGCTCTTAAATATTTGCCACGTAGCGGAAACAATTAACACTGGTGTGTAAAAGGGCCGCCCTCGTCGTGTCCTTACTGCAGGCGAAATCGTTCACCTAACAATATCCTGGTCCCATGGAGCACGGCTTTATGCTAATTTAGGTGGCTTTTCTCCTTCAACAGTCCTTGATTTAGATTTGCTTCTTCATAAACAATATTACCACAAGCAGTCCAAAGCAAAGCCCATGAAAGACATGTGGTGTGATATGAGAAAAAAAAAAAGAAAGAAAGGAAGGGGGAGCAATTGTGTCACAGCCAATTATTCATGTTTTAGTGGTCTTTTATTATGGAGATCAACAGAAGTGGAACTATCTTTATGCCTGGCAGGGCATGGCTGAGCGGGACGTGTGTAGAACTGATAGTGGTGATAATGAAGGATTTTAATATTGATATTAAACAGAGACGCAGAGCAAAGAAAGGGAGATACGGAGAGAGACAGAGACAGAGAGCAATGGGAAGAGAGATGTGAGTGATCACAGCAAAAAAAAAAAAAAAAAACTCAGCAAACTTCCTGAAGTGCAGGAAACTGGAGGGTTTATTTATGGAGAGGTTTACCGGTTCATAGGGACACGTCACAACAACAGATCTAGTGTGGCTCTAACTCTGCTGTGCTCTGCAGGAAAGCTGAAAGCAGTTGGACTTTTCACTGGCACTAATGGGCAAAATAATAACACATTTCAACTGGAGTTGAAGTGCAGTAAAACAACACACGGGGAGATGCTGACAGTTTCATTATTTCAAAAGGAAATAAACTGCGTGCTGGATCTGCCTTGATCTCAGACGTACACTTTAGCCAAAAGAAGTATTATCAAATCTTTTGTTAAATTCATGTATAAAAAAAACATATGGTGTGTTAACTGGTGCCATTTGTTGCCCAATGTTTACTGTTTTAAACTAAAACACAACACGTTGAAGCTACAAAACGAGAGCACTGGACGAATATTCGTAAAGGTTCAGAATCTGCCTTGTTACAGTTCCAGATATATAACTAACATGAACAGAAGTCACCATGAGTTTAACCATTAGTGATTTGATTATTTCAAGAATTAGGACAATTGGGTGTGGTTTTGTTGAGGATCTTCATGTTACCATTTCTGACTGGTTCGTTTTGAATGGTGTCAGCTCTGCTGCGGCTAGTTTTTTTTTTTAACACAATGATTACAATGCAATCCACTGAAATCCTTCTCCGGGTTAAATTCAGGACAGCGCTCCTCCAGGTGATGACCCCGGCTACAGACCCTTTTCAACTGCATGAGGACGGCCAGATTTTACAAGTGCAGCATCTTTACAAAAGGAGCTGCCTCATCATTACCTCAGCCAATTACTTTTAAAGCGCAGGAAAACGAACACATAAAGCATGCCGCAGCCCTCATTAGAAGTGCATTAACATGCATAAGAGTTTCTCTTTAGCACGGCTATATGCCAGCTTTCTAAAATCAGCTAAATGGAGAGGAATGAAATAAAGAGTGTTTTTTTTTTTATTATTTTTTTTATCTCCCTCATCTCCAGTATCAAACAGGACGCATACGTCTCCTGAACTAGAGCGAAAACCTCTGGTGTCGGTTGCTGCAGCATTGCCGTAGATCTCATGTCATGTTTGTCTGCATGTGCAAACATATGAAACAACATAAAATACTGGAAATACCAGAAGAAGAAAAAAAGACACTGTGTTGCTCTGCTGCCTTTTCAGCCACATGCTCTCAGATGATGTAGTCTGGTGTATTAAGTGTCCCATTAAAAGCTCGGTGGCTTTTGCGTGCGGCGCCTCAGAAGCAATTTAGTAGCAGGACGCTTCAGGAAAGAGGACTCTGACATGGAGAAAGGGGGAGAGGATCAATACAGAGGGGCTGATCAGGTGACGACCAGGAGAATGTTTCCTGCTGGCACATCCCGTGTCGGAGCGTCCCCTCTGAGCTCGAGGGCCTCTGCCAAGCCTTCTCAGATCTGTCAGCAAAGTGAATAGTGTTAAATAATATATAACAGCTGATATTTTTAGGTGAGAGGAGACAAAGCTTAGGTCTTGTGGTTCATCGCTGCGTTCGTTGTTTGCTCGGTCTTATTTGTTCACCGGGTTATTTGATAAAATGGTGGACTTTTTTTTTACTTTGCCGAGTAATAAGGTGAACCACGACAAAATCCTTACTGAATGTCACTTCTGGAAAATGTCAGCTCTTAATCGGCGCGCGGTCCATCATGAGTATGCACTGACGTGTCCGTAAACGCCGCTATCAGACGCTGCCTTCTTGCCGTCTTTTGTTATGAGCTCCAGCTCGAGGAAGCTTATACGCGCCAGACCTCTCGATATTAGCGGACTGAGAGGGTGTGATGACTTGGTAAAGTTTTGTGAAGGCTTAGCTGAGAAAAGCCAGAGGAAGTCTGAAGGGGGAATTAGGCTATTGGCCTTGACTTTGAAGTGATCAAAGCAACATTAGAAATGGATCAGAAAGGAGCGTGATTGGACAAACCGGAGATGCTGTCGTGCAATGCAGAAACCATTCGGACTTTAAAGACTCGCTAAGTTGCAATGCTCTCTATGGTAAATTATGGCATTTAGGGCAAAGGATTGAAGACATCACACACGCTCTAAAAATATGAATCTAAGACCACTTTGGCATATTAAACCAGCGCCTCAAGAAGACAGGATCAGAGTATTACTGTGCTGCTAGGCTTGACCCTTAGAGTCATCCTCCACAGATGCATCCACTTTAGATGCTCTTTTTTTTTTTTTAAAGGTTCTTTTCCTCTACATTTCCAGCATTGACGTTTCTTCAGTAGTGTGATGAATGATAAGTGAGAGGGTGGTCCGTGAGTTCTCCGAGTTTCTGCATTTCTTTTCTTCCTTGCGCCTCTGCCTATTGTGTTGGTCTTAAATGAGCTTAGGAAAAGCGCCGGGAGAGGGAGGGTGCCGAGAGATTCGCCAGCATGACAGACGCAAACACGTTGCCAAAGAATCCCAGTAGAGTTTAAAAATGTAAAGGGAACAAGACAAAGACAGTGAGACTGTGAGAAGTCACATGAGACACAGTGACAGGGTTTTTTTTTTCTCCCTCTCTCCAATCTGAAGCAGTGTGGATGGGATCTCTGCCCTGTGTTGCTTATGGGAGAGCCACACGAAGACATTTCTGTATGCCACGACTCTCGAAACGTGCCAGTGTGTGCAGCCTGTGCTGTTGCTGTACTTCTGTGATCTGATCTGCAATTCCTCAGCTAAATAGTCTAAAAATAACATGTAGCGCGTACGCTCCGACATCTTCGGAGGGAACAATAGAACAAGCCGAGGGAGATATAAAATAGTCACTCTGAAGATCTCCCCAAGATAGAATCAGTGCATCTCTGTGGGCGCTGTGATTAGTTAGTGATCATTTTCTTCGAGTAAATTGTGTTCTCTGGGGTAAAGTTTTTTATTATTATTATTTTTAACATTTAACAAAGTGCATGACTTCAGTTCATTCATTCATTCATTCAATCATTCATGTTACCTCAGATACCATATTTTGATAGATCTTTAAGCATCTACATCAGTAAACATCATTATTATTGTTGATATTACTAACGAATGAGACGGAGATCAAGGCTCCAGGCATCTAAAGCGTAATCTGCATTAAATCCCACTGTAAAAGCACTCACCTAGCTTCGAACGGGTTGGGTCCAGGAACCACATGCGTGCTGTCTCGGCCCACCAGGAAGCGTACGCGCTGGTAGAACGAGTGCAGGTTGCTTGGGCCAGAAGACGTTTGCGTCTCCTGGATGATGTCCAACGGATCGGGAGAACCCACGCACAGAGATGTGATGTGACACGACGTTTGCACGCAGCAGTCCGGGTCCATGCAGTCGAGCAGACCGTCTGAAGAAACCAGATAAATCCGTCAAGTGTTCAACATACAGGATTTCTGTTTGCGTTTAAACAAATTCTTCTACAGGGACACTGCCTGGACTAAAGGCAGCTGCTTTTCATATTGAAATGTACTTGTAAACAAATAGATGACATATATACACACAAATATATATATATATATACACCTGTTTTTCCTTAAGTTGTTTGAAAAATATGTAAAAGAAATACTAACGTCTCTATGTTAACGTAAAATACAAAAAGTACATTATCCTATTGTCGTGTACTTTTAAAATATAAGCCTATTTGGCTGAGGTACATGACCTTAATCCAAAAAACCTATAATCCAATTATCATCCAAATAACTTTCATTGGTGGCAAAACACAGAACAATACGAGTCCAGAAAGAGCGTTTTTTATTCTTTAAACTGGTAGAAAGAACTGTTCTTCTGTTTACTGCTCTACAACTGAACAATGTCACTTAAAGACACCTTATAAGAGGCTCAATTTCTCTTGCCCTTTCTCTTTTCTTCCTTTTAATCCTCTCTAACACCTCTTTTCTACACCTTCTCTGGCCGCGTTCCTCCTTCCTGTAATTCAGCTCGAATAATTCAAGACTCCTGACCGGGAGAGGGACACTTTAGAGCTCTGAAATGGGTCATGTCTCCCTCGCTCTCTTTTTTTTTCCCCGGTCTTAGTTCTCAGGAAGCACTTTGGCCAGATGGACAGAAAGACAAAAATAACACGTCTCCTGGCAGACATCACACTGTTGCCTCTTTAACGCCTCCCTCTTCTGTCACCGACTAACCAATTCATAAGTTCTTACTGCGCACATTTGAGAGTGTTTCTGCTGCTGAATAGACACTTCTGGAAATCTGAATGCCTTAATGTGCCAAGTGCTTTGGCCTTATATTCAACAGTATGGTAAATGAGGGAGTGTAATTTGCGCATTAGCCCAGATTCCGTGTTGCTCCGGCACAGATCATCCTCCGACAACATATGTTCAGCCTTGAGTCTGAATGCGGAGGAATTGTCAAAAACAGAAACATACTAAAACGAGATATATATGCTTGTATGAAGCACGGTAGCGAGTGCTGGGGCAGTGTGTTTGTAAATCACGGCCAGGAGCGTTCCCCGGTGGCGGCGTATATCCCTGGAGCCTGTGTGTTCTCAGGTCTTGGAGGATTTTGTCAGAGGCACAGGCTGCGGCTTATTTCTGGGCTTTGTGGGAAGCCTACCCTGAAGCTAGTGCATGCTGAGGTTGGAAGGCCCAGGCTCTGTGGGGTTTTGTATGCTTGCGATCTCAGCTTAAGGAGCTCTAAGCATCTAATTCTCACTCGACGTGGCTTCACTCTTCTACACAGAACGCATCCAAAGGCAGGTCCGTACACATCTGTGGTTATTTAAGGAGCTACCTGATCAGTGGATAGTGCAGATGCTCAGACGTAAGTAGAAAACAAAACCAAGTATAAAACAGTTCCATTTCAGGAGATTTAGATAGCAAAGACGATTAAATTCAGATAAATTGAAGAGATTAAAAAAAAAGATAGGACGGCAAACTACTGCAGTCTCCTTTTCGTTTACCTCCGTCATTGTCTTTAGAGTCACTGCAGGACGTCTCCATGGAGGTGTCACAGCCTGTTCCTCTCCAGCCCAGCTGGCACACGCAATACCAGCCGTTATTACCCAGCGTGCACCTGCCGTTGCCGTTACACAGACCCGGGCAACCCTCTGTGCACACACAAGCACAATGACCATGTTAATGCAGGAGAATCCAGACTGAAAACAAACTCATTATCCACACATGAGTCCAAAACATATGCTGAAGAGAGAGAGAATTAAAAAAGGGGGTGAAGTTTAGAGTTATGGTTCGAGTTTAGCGTAAACAGAATGGATAATCTCCATAAGACTCGATCTCATGTTTGAACTGGTTTGGACAGAAACGGGTTGAATGGAGAGTCAGAAATAACTGCCTTTGACTCTGGATGATTAATTTTGATACACTGTTTGTTAAGCTCCTCATATCCCTTTGAAGCAGACTCCCTTTGCTGCGTTTCTCTGAATCAATATACTCTCATTAGTGCTGCAGAATGGATCTAGCACTCTACTGTTTATACAGGAAAAGAGATAAAGAGAGAACCTGGGAGAGAGAACCGGTAATGGAGAACAATGTGGGATGCAGCAGTCGACCTCAAATCCATCATGTGATATGAATTTTGTTAATGTAAAGCCTGCTGTGATTTGAGGTTCTGAAAAACCTACATGATTACTAAAATCAGGGCATGAACATTAAGCCTGCATTAGAAAAAAAAAGATTGTTCTGGTTCTAAAATCTGATTCACATTCTGGACTACATTCAAAGCGTTGTATAATCCTCTATATACAAGCCCCTTTGACCACATCACAGTAAGTGAATTCTTTAATTGAAAAATGTGCCAGGATTTCTACCAAAAAAAAACAAACCCTTCATCAGATAGTCCAAAATTTGTCTGTTTTGTTGCTAAGCAACAGATCCTTACTGTTTACTGACTATTTTTTCTTTTATTTCTGGAAAAATCGCTAATAATATAATAATTGACTAATTAATTTACAGAAATATTTATCTATATATTTCTTTTCTTATTTATTTTTAAAGCACTGTAACGCACATTCTTGTGGTGCTTTGTTCTAATACCATGTCCAGGTAGCTATCAGATAATATTCAGCAGGTTAGGGTTTGTCTGTAAAATTCGAAGCACTAATAACGTTTTGTTTTAAAATGCTATTATAATATTACACTTTTATCCAAAAACGACATTATATTATAATTATAACGTTGCGCGAACATTACAAAGTGCTGTGTAGGAATGTTATCTGAAGTTTGTTGCTGTTACTTTTCTAAGCGATCCGCCTACCAGTGTTCCCAGTATGGAAGCTCAAATTGGCCTTTTTTCCCATAGACTCCCATTATAAAATTTCGAGGTTTATAACTCGGGCACCTTTTGAGCTACTTACACCAAACTTGGCCAAATCCTTAAGGACATTTGTCCCAATGTGGCTATAAGTTTGACATCACATCCTGCCCCACCCCCAAATGAAGTTGAATCACAAAATTAACAGTACATGGACATGTGACATATCAAAACACTCAACACTATTAGTGGAATTGCCTCATGGGTATTCTGATTGTGTCACATGACGTCACTTCCGGCCCCAGCCACAAAATAATCTGAATCACAGAATTAAGAGTGCATGGACATGTGACATATCAAAACGCTCAGCATTATGCAAAAAAGTGTCGGCCTTGGCAACTACTTGCTTCGTCAAGCCAACATCAAAGTTTGTCACGACGAACTTTACTAATCTAGTATATATTATATTCTGTACCTTAACCCTTGTATGGTGTTCAGGTCTGTGGGACCTGTTTTCATTTTTTATCAAAAGATGATATATAAATGATGCAATTAATTATTTTTTCAAGCTCAGATTCATTGGCCTTGGCTCATTTTCTGTGAAGAACATATATCAGAACAGATTTTCAATGACCACACACTGTAGACACCCCTACACATTTATATTACATACAGGATGTTCGGGTCCACTGGACCCGGTGCTAATAAAAGTGTGAAAATTGTATGTAATATAAATTGCATAAATTGTACACTTAAATTTAAATTGAATTTATATTTCTAATGAAGTTCAAATAAATAAGAATTAATAGTGATGAAAAAACCTTGCTTTATTTTTACATTTGTTGTATTTGTTTCTCGTATCTTGATTATAATTGATTTTTGTTTTTTCATTATATTTTATTAAAAAACAAACAAAAAAAAGCAACTTAATTCATAAATGTGGTCTAACAAATGTATAGGGCAAATATTAACCATATACGTTGTTTATATTGCTTGTAATTGGGATGAAGTAAACATCTGTTGATTATTTTTACATAAAATTGTTTGATTTTGTTGAATTTAAAACCCAAAAAATGCAGTGGGCCAAAAATGGTTGATTTCTGTCTTTGATCCTGTTTGTATGTTATGTTAGAATTACTGCGGCTGGCTGCGGCGTATGGAGATGTGGAATAATGAGTAGGTGTATAACGTTGGAGATTCAGCCGGAAGCTGAAAGAGTCTATCACAGCCGTGTTGCTTCCCTTCCACATTTCCCTAAGGTTGATCTCTGTTACCTTCTGATGTAAATGTTGATGAAATGCCGAACGCTACAGAATGCTGCATCCTGACATGCTCTAAGTAACTAAATATCCGCTACACGAACGCTGTATGACTGGTCCTTATTTTGCTGGCGACAGCCGCCAGAGCGACGGCTTCACAAACACGATACATGACAAAAACGAAAAAAAGGAGAGCATGATTGTGGGTTTAGAAGAGAAGAAGGTGGATGTAGCCTGATAAGAAGAAAATGAGATGCTTTGGTGCTTTTTTAAAGGAAAAGGCTGCATGTTGAGAAGCATGGAATTACGATCGTATGAGCTTTGTGCGGTCGCTCTCGTGATAAGGCGGTGCAGTGTATGAAGGCCTTTCGGAATTCTACGTCACAACGCGCGGTGCGATGTGTGCCGCATCCGTGAAGAAAATCGTGTGTTTGAAAAAACCTGATTAGAAGCTTGGCTTTCCATCTCATACAAAATAATAACGTTTAAAAGATGAACTACTTTGTTATAGAAGGTGTATCAGATGTATTAGGATTTTGTTGTATTACAGTTAAACAAAAAGAAAGCTTTATTTTGCTTGCAGACGTTTTTTTTTTTTTTTTTGTACGCATTTGCTGCTATAGTATAAGACATGTACATCAATCAAATTCATCTTTTTGAGTAAATAAGTGGTTCACGGTCACTTTATTGACTAAAAGTTGCAGACTTT
>JAOTRN010000051.1:15816901-15828132 GCA_028566695.1 Bagroides melapterus
TGTACATCAATCAAATTCATCTTTTTGAGTAAATAAGTGGTTCACGGTCACTTTATTGACTAAAAGTTGCAGACTTTGACTAAAAGGTGAGTGCAACAAGTTTGACTAATGAGACTTCGCCTACTCTATCAATATGGTTCATATTTCCATGAGCTGCTTTGTCACTGCTAGCCTTCGAGCTGTAGCTGGAAAGAAAAGCTAAAGTTTCTTTCTGCTTTAGGTCTAAAAAGACCTCAGTTGCTTGTTAGCGCACTTGCAAAAGTAAAGAAGTACGCTTAAGCTAGCTGATGTGTCTTGAGGTGAGAGAGCAGATTTGCGGTCAGTAGTTAAAAAAATGTGTAACCTAACACATTTCTATTGTGTGAAATGTTCTGTAGTGTTACATCGTGTTTGTGAGGTAAACATTTATAACAAGAACCTCTGAATTTTTTTTGCTGTAGGCTAAAAACAGCATATTTGAAAGCAATTTAACAAATTAAAAATGTAGAGACGTTACATAAAAAAATTGGATGATGTCCAATATAATATAATAATATCCCTATAATATTTCAAATATTAGACTTGGACCTTTAGTGTAAAACTCCAAAGGCAAAAGGTCTTATATCTTTATTTTTTAGCCGAAACAAAAACCGCGTAAATATAATTTTTGGCCAAACTTCTCCTTTTAGACAACTCTCTCTGAGAGAACTTCCATTTCTGTCCATCCCAGAAGACGAACAGCTCTATGAAGACTGCACAGAGAAGGTGGCAGATTAGTCACTTCTGAAAGCTTATTATAGGGATAAATAAATAAAGATCGGCTCACTGCTGGCACTGGTTCAGTTTAATTGGCAGGCCTTTCAGAGACAAGCCCCTGTGGAGTGTTAGCTAGTCAGACTGAAGCGCCATTGGAGTGAAGCGGGCCTGAAAAATGGCCTGGCCAACTCCTGCTAGCTATGCAGGTGGTCTGGAGAAAGACGAAGAATGACAGAGGACAGGAATAAAAGACAAAAGATCAGTAAAGGGAGAACAAGAAACCTAGTTGGAGACAGAGAGGGACAGAGAGAAAGAGTGTGTGAATGTAGGAAAGACGTTACACCTCAATCTCCTTCCCAACTCCAGGCCGTCTTTAATTAGCGGGACGTTAATGTAGCTTCATCAATTTCAACCTCCATTCCATCACCCATTATGCCCAGCGCTCTTTAATTAGCGATGCTGTAATGTAGCTTCATCAGCACCTCACCTCCTCACACTCACACAGGATGTTACACTTTTACACAAAAGTTGTACACCCTGAAGTTCTGCATTAGGTGTGTTTGCTTAACAAAGACAGACACAGCAGTGTCAAAAATGTGTGGCGGTTAAATAAGAGTCTATATTTATTAGCATGATCTAATCAGCGGCTCTCAACTGGTGGATCTTAAGTGTGCTGTTCTTGCACATCAAACTGATGAACTTTGAGTTTTATTTCTGTCATTTCACAGCATCCTGTATGTCACACGTTCACCTCAATAAACACTAATGCCTTCAGTCAGAATGAAAACAGCCCAATAATAACCACAAACCATCCAAAAATATAAAGAATCTGTCATATAGTCAACAAATTAAACATTGATTTAATTGAAAATTAAAATATGCGTGTGTAAGTGTGAGGAGGAAAAAAATACAGGCTAGATATACATTAGATTAAAGACGATTATTACGAGAGAATCTTGAACTCCACAATAATTAAGCTTAACATGCTTAAGCTTAAGATGTGCATTGTTGTGTGTCATTTTTGTAATTTCTTTTTTAATCTCTACGTCATATTACTTCTCCTTCTGGATCTACAGTGAAGAGCAGAACAAGCAAATGTAACCCAAATTATTTTTCTAGAACTGTGGAGTACTGTTGGCAATAATTTTGTGTGAAACTCCTCGGGAAGGTTTCTTCCTCTAGACGTTCTTGTAAATTTGACCATTTCTTTCAATTTCATCTTATCATATCACTGTGTCCAATCTCATGCCATGCATAATTTTATAACCAAAACAAATAGAATCAAAAAGACATACTGTCAGTTTGTGTTCTTTCCTCTAAGTTTGCTGAAGATCTGACCAACAACCAAAAGCTGAGAGGCTCAGAGCTTGAGTCCAATTTTAATTTATCTTCATGATCCACACATGATGAAAAAACACTTCACTTACCTAGTATGGTAGTGTTCACTGCTTTACGTCCATGAGGGATGGATCATTTCTCAAATACTGGCTTATTCAGACATGTTGAAAATCTAGCCCCTGACTATATGTGTAATGCCTACTGAATGGCATGGTGCTTGGTTTCCCATAATCTCTGCTTGCAGCTATATTTCATTCATGAATTCATCTTTAGTAAACACGTTATCCTGGTCAGGGACATGCTGGATCTGGATCTCAGGAATACTGGGTGTGAGGCAGGAATAGCCAAGAGATCAGACCATCACAGGGCTCTATGCACACACATTTACACATGCATTCACATCTGAGAGGAGCCGATGGACAAACCAGCATGTTTTTGGGAGGTGGGAGGAAACTGGGAGGAAACCTGGGGGAAAAAAAAATCTCCACAGAGTCAGCAATCTGAGCTCAGGATTGAACTAAGACTATTATTATTATTATTATTATTATTATTATTATTATTATTATTATTATTATTATTATTATTATATTATTATTTCTACTACTACTGCTATTATTATTATTATTATTATTATTATTGTAATTTATCTATTTGTCTATTTATTTAATTATTATTTTTTACAATTTTTTATTTAATAAAACAGCTTATCTGTTGTGGAAATTTGTTTTATCATTTCATGGCTGATTTCTTTTAAAATAAATCTGAAATCTTCGAAAGTTCCACAGCATTTGGGCCGTGATTTAACAATAACGGTGAAAAGTTCCTGTAGTAAAATGAGCTGAGAAGCACTGACTTACAGTTACAATTACAATTCAGGCACCAGACTGGCAGAAATTCATCCAAATTTTTTTCCTTATATCATCAGGGTCAGAGAGCGATCCGAGATGCCATCCACAAAGGTGTTCAAAAAGACTGACGGAGAGGACGGACATACAAAAAAGAAAGAAAAGAGAGGAGGGAGCAGAAGGGCGATAGGAGAAGAGGAGATAGGAGGCTTGTCGGAATGCTGAAACGAACCGAGAGCTGTGCGTCTGCTGGATGAAAGAGGGGATATTGGGATGAGATGGAGGGAAGGACAGGAGAAATGAGGGAAGAAAGGAAAGTAGGAATGCCATACCTTTCACTACCTTATCCAGATAGTGAGCTTGGGAGATAAAAGACAAGGACATGTAAGGGGAGGATCTGAACAGTGCTGCTTCCAGAATGAGACACGGACAGCAAGAGCTAGAGCAGGTGTGCGTGCCTTTAGTGACAGGAACTGACAGCATGCATTAAGAGCTGCACGCACACACACACACACACACACACACACAAACGCACAAACAAGCACAGATCCACACACATACACACATACAGCACAGGCTGAGACACAAGATCCAGAAAACAGCGAGAGAGAAATAGAGGGATAGAGAGATAGAGAGATAAAGAGAGAGAGAGAGAGAGAGAGAGATGGAGATAAAGCTCTTAAGAAGCAGTTCCTGTCCACCCAGCTCTGACATGGATTAGCATTATTCTGGCAAGGAAGCATCAAATTTTACAACAATAATCTAAATAAAAGCGTGTCTGTTTATACCGTGTAGTATTATTAATCTAATAAACGAAGGGACGGATATTAAACTAATGTCTTTAGACTTAACGCGTACAGAATCCTAATTAGAACTGTTTATGATATTAAATACGGTTATAAAGAAATAAATTCTGTCTATCCTACATGGTATAACAGGCTGATTCTCGCTCAGAAATTATTCCCATTTGCTACAAATAACCGAATGATTTTTCCCTCAGCACTTCTATTCTAGTTAAGCTCTTTATGTAATACCGTGATTCTCTGTGTTCGCCGAACGATGCGTCTCGCCATGGCGTGTATAAAAGGCGTATTAATATTTCATTGTGATGATATTAAACATTGAAAACTTGCACTCAAAGCCTGGAGAAAACCTTGTAGCTCTCCATGCACACCGAGATGCCATTTTAGCATGTAGCGCTTCAGAATGGCTAAAATTAAATATAGTCCAAACATGGCCCTGCTTATTTTGATTTCCTTTCCCGCTGTGTGAATTGTCGAGTTCTGTTTATGGCCCATTTCTTTTCTGGGGCCATTTACTGACAAACAGACAAAAATCAGGGTCTGGAAAGCGCAATGACAGCAGCAAAGAACTGTGTCACCCATTTCTAGTGAGCAGAGGTGGCAGGGACACTTCTCAGAATAAGAAAAGAGATAGAGAGAGTAAACAGATGAGACAGGGGACGAGGCACAATGGTGTTTAGACAGGCACACTGGGAAAGGCAGTCTTCCAGAACGGCTCAGTCCACTGGCCCATTCAGGATCTTTAAGGTCAACTGGGACAATGAGAATCCGCTCAGCAAACATGACGTGAGCAGACCCCAGACCGGATTTACTCTTTCTCGCTTATATAATCATCTAAATATTGTGCATTTCTACCTAAGGGTCATTGCTCTTCATTACGCTCGCTTTTATAGTCAGTGCTATGGATTTATCTGCAGTGCATTATTGAAGATGAGTTAAAAGCATTAAAAACGCATTAAACTCAACACTGGAACGTTTCCAAATGGATCATATGCCAGATTTCCACTTTGTGTGAGACTGACTGCTCGTACTTCACTGCATATATGCACTAATTCTTTGTTTACGTTGTTGAAAGATGAGCTACTTTGCACAGGGTGCGTTATTCGACGTGTGTTTTTTTTTTTTTTTTAAACATCCCAGCACAATTAAAAGCCTCGAGGACTTTATTTAGCTTAAGAGCTACACAGGCACCTTAAATGTAATTTAATTTACACATCTAGTCCGAAGAGTCCGAAGATCGTCTGTTCATCGTTCACTTGAGATCGGATCGTCCGAGTCCAGTTCTGAATGGGAATATTGATAAAAATAATGTCTTTACTCTAAGTAAGAATGTTAAGAAGTCAGAGGTTTTTTTGATTGTGAATAAAGATTGTGCCTGAGGATCAGTTCTCCCTCAAATATGCATTATCTAAGTAGCGCTGTGGAAAAACTTTACGGTTTTATTCTCTTTCCGCTAACTTCTTCGCATGAATTTGCCACTACGCTAAGTCTTGTGGGACGTTGCTAAAAGCGGGACGCTGATTAAAAAAAAAAAAAAGAAAAAGAAAAAGGACAACGCTGTAGTCTGTGATGATAATGAGAATGAGATCATGCAAATCCAGTGTTTGTGTTAACATTTAGCAGTGTTTGTTAGAAACTAGATCTTAAATCGAAACTGGCTTCAAAACAGACTGCAAGCTTTCCATAAATCCTGCATGCGTAGAAACCGACAGGTCTCAAGGCTTTTATTTATTTAATTTTTTTATTTTTTTTTTACCAGACTTGAAATGACTGGATGTATTTTGATTGTATTGAGTTAACGGAAGCCAGACGCAGAGTAAAAGTTTCTCTCCTGACGTCGAGTCTTCCTCATGACTTAAAGAAATAACGGAAAGTTCAAAGAATGGAGGAAAGAGTTTTGTGGCAGCTTTAATCAAATACAGTTAATATGAAATTTGGAATAAAAGAGTTGTTTCGAATCGTGAGCTTTCTGAGTAAATAAAGGCTTTGGATTTGATTTGTTTTCTCAGTCAAGCGGCCCACTAAAAAGAGTGTCTTTCCAGTGACTGTGCTGCTGGAGACGATGCAAATGTTTGTATTTCACATCACCAAATCAAAAGGCGACGGCAATGTGGGAGGATAAAAAATAAAAAATTTAAAAAAAATTTAAAAAATAGAGGGATGAGGCAAAGGATGAGTGGAAATGAAAAGACACCTTAGCATATTTTCACATTAAAATGCATGAAGTCAAGCTTCAGATCCTTGAGCAAACCTCTTCATGCTATGCTGAGTTACACAAATTCAATTACGCATGCTTCTCCCTTTCTAGTGACCCCCCCATACATGACCCAACCCTCTGTCTCTCTCTGCCTTTCTCTCTCTCTCTCTCTCTCTCTCTCTCTCTCTCTCACTCACTCATTCACACACATTCAGAAACTCAGCAGCACAACCCCACCCCGTTCACCGTACCGATAGTGCAGTGCTCTCCGTTCCAGCCTGGGCTGCATTCACACTTGCCGTCCTTGCAGGTGCCGTGTTCGCTGCAGCGCGGGTGGCATGCCCTCTGATCGCACACGGCACCCATCCAACCCTCCTCGCAGCGGCAACCGCCCGCCACGCAGATGCCATGGCCTCCACAGTCCGAAGCACAAAGCTCTGTTGGAGTGAAAGGGGGAGGGAGGCAGGGAGAAAGGGAAGGGGACAGGAAAGACACAGAGGGGGGTAATAGAACACAAATCCAGAAGTTATTGTCAGAGATCAGATGGCCATGCTCCACTAGCTTGTTTGATGGCTCTTGAAAAGGAATTCTTGCGCTTCATAAGAGAGGAGAGGATTCTCTTGAGGCAAAACAAATCTAATAAGTTTGCCTCAGAAGGAACGAGGGAGGCAGGAACTCGGTCAGATCGTCCCAGTGCTCCTCGAACTTTTGTGGCAAAACAGAAAAAAAGTGGGAATCCAATTTAGACTTTCTATGGAAATGGCAAGACGTCAGCCTTTATTAAATCCTGCTTGGCCATGATATGAAGGCTAGGAGGCTGACTGTGGCTTCTGAAGTGACATAAGACAGTGTATTGCAATAGTGGAAAAAAAAAAAAGAAAAAAAAGAAGAAGAAAAAACCTCTGCACTGCAGGCGAGTCAGCGAGTCAGTGGAGGAGAGCGGGACCAGATGGGGAATGTTCAACACGCTCAAACAGAACCTGCATTTTAAAAAAAACCTGCCATCTGAGTGTTTACAAATCAAATGCCCTCTTCTGCCTCCTGGAGCACAGGGGACGCCGAGGCAGCCGTGTGGGGTAAAGCGACAGAGACGAGGCAATACAGAAGTGTAACAGCTCACTGGTACTGCTAGATAACCTTCCATAGCCAAGGTTGATTTTCTTAGTCTGCCAGGTTTCATACAGAAAAGGTGGAAAAATTGCTATGCAATTGAAAGTGAGGTCATACTGTGAATTAGATTGTGTGTAATAAAAAAATAAAAATAAAAAAATCAACAAAAACGCAGTTCTCGCGTGCGAAAGTGTTTGACGCACACAGGGAGCTTTAATAACCGAGCATTTCGGTCTGATTAGCCAGCGTTCTACACCATTTGTCACAGGGTACAGGAAATAAGGTAAAAGCTATGTATTTATGAGGCGGTTATATCCTCAGCGGTGCCATGGTGTAAAGCTTTGTTTAAGACATTTGTGAATCAAGTTCAGTTTTTTTAAGTTACTGTAAGACATAAATCCTATGAGAAAAACAAACAAACAAACAAACAAAACCTCTTTACAGGATCGGTTCTTTGTTAAATGATGTAAATGACCTTAATTGTGCGTGTTACATTTCAATTAGAGGTGTCGCAACAGCATTTATTCAAAGCTGCTCCATGTTGTCTAGGAGACACCTTCCTGCTCGCTGCCTAAACAACCACATACACACAGCAAATCCAAATAAGAAGACAGATTTTTTCCTGATTTGTTTTTCCAGCATTTACTCTGCTCTCATGCACAATAAGTCACTTTATTCATCTCGGAGAGCCGTTTCTGTGATATTAGAGGACGTCTCGCTGACGCAGATCCTCATCTTTCTAAAAAGGCATTAACGATACAGCACTGTAGTTCTCACAAAAGAAACGTGTCTGTAGCGTGTCGACGTCGTCATTGAAATGCTTCAGCTTTCAGGTATTTTTTTTTGTCAGGTAGTTTTAGAGCTGGGAAAAGGCAATGAAATTCTTAAATGTAGAGTTTTTTTTTCAATGCTAAATGGACTTGTTCCTCCAGTGCTTGGAGAATTCGAATGTAAAATCACAACAGGTTGAGTAGAGCTGGTAACACCGCAGCTTGTGTAATACCATTAAGGAAGAGGGATTTGAAGCTGCATTTTCTTTTTGAACATAATTAGAATGAACTTCCTGCTTTTTTTTAAAAGGATTTGAAAAATATTGATTTGTTAAAAAATGATGATGTTCGAATAATACTCTCGTAAATCAATATGCAATGTGTTTTGAAGTGTGTTTGGGGTCTGATGTGTCAGAATTAGGTCATGGCTTTTTAATAATAATAGTTAGGGTTAGGTTAGGGATAGGGTTAGGGTTAGTGTTAGTTTGTAAACACTTAAAACAGATAAGGTGTTTTTTTTTTTGTTTTTTTTGGCAGTTTTCCCTTTACTTAAACATCAATGAAGTTCTCCGGTGAGAAAATTCAACTTTACAGTGTTTACAAAATTTAAAATGAAAAATGTCCATCTAAGAGTTCGGCATCTTTCTCCATTATAATGTCCAAGCTGGTTCTTTTCTGTTCCGGTTCTTGCGAGCCCTGCAGCAGTCTTAGCTCCACCCCCAAATGCTCTCGTTGGTTGAGACACGTGATGACGTCAATCCCAAGTCAGTTCTGGTCAACATCCCACCCGTCCTGTGACCCATGATTTGTATGTATGTGTATTCAGAGCCAGTGGGAAAAGGACTTTCAATAATAATAATAATAATAATAATAATAAAAACTGTGTTAATGTGCAATAATATAATTGTCAGCTTTAATTAATTTATGTGTTAACAAAAATGATCAAAAATAATCAAGGGTATGAGCTATAATGAGCTATAACGGCCACTTCAGCATGCTTTCAACTAGTTCCTTAAACATTAAATAGACTTTGTGACATGTTAAATAGACGCATTCCTAATCTTAATACCTATGTGTTTATCTCCTGCTATAAACAATCCTTATCAAATATCTGACAGAGACAAGATAACTATAAATTAAGAAAGAATTCTCACCGCGCCAATTTAGTGCCATGCGAACGAAAAAACGTGCACAGGACTCTGTCTAACTATCCATAGTCAAGGTCATTAGACGTCTGATCGCCTCACATCTGCAACTCAATGTGGACTCACCTACCTGTGTATAAACCACATAAACAGGGCCATCTGCAAAGTCTGGCTCTGGGTTTATTATCTGTGACTCTACTCAGCCTTGTTACATTCTATTGGGTCGTTCTGCTTCTGTTGTTTTTTAATACTTTGCTCTTTGGATTTTCCGAGGATTAGTGTGTTTGCACGTCGTCGACAAAACCCATATCTGCTTGTTTGTTTAGATTACCATGCTTTTTTTTTTTTTTTGTAAAATGCATTTTCATCCATCATTTGTGATTTTATGACATGTAGATAATTAAAGGTCTCTGGTCTCTGCTAACACAGGTGAAACGCACTTCGGCTTTGTACGACGACTTGGATTTGTGCCTGAGTTCTCTGGCCTGGGGTAAACATTCTCCATGAGCAGACACTCCGCCATTTTAATTCTGGCGCGCTTCACGAGCTCTGCAAGCTAGTCATAATTTACGGCACCGGTCCTTCTGCTTGAGAAGCCAGCCTTTAAAATGCCTATTTTCCAGCAAATCCCCTGGATTACCTAATAGGTCAGACTGTCAGCTTGGCATTAGTAGGGGAAATTCACAGTCACAGATCGTTGTGTTTCGACACTTTGGAAAAGAAGACTGATTTTTGCTTGTATCATCTCTTTAAGCCCAAAGGAGAAGCAGTTCACTAAAAACCAAGGCCTCAAATAAATTGGATTTCTAAAAAAAAAAAAAAAAAAAAAAATTAAATAGGCTTTTCATGCCTAAATTGCTAAGAATTTAATTAGGTGAGAAAATCGTTTCAGCTCACAGTAAATAAATAAAACAGAAACAAACAAAGGTGGGTGTCAGCGCTGGGTGGTTAGATTCTGTAGACGTCTGAAAGAGTGGAGTCAGTTTGCACTCTCTTGCTGGCAGTAAGTTCTGCTTGCAGAGAGAATCTCTGACTATAGCATCTACAGAAGGACGCCGAAGTGGCGCAGTCTCAGGAGGACGAGTCCACAGAAGCCATCTCTGTTCCGGCAGCTTCACCACAAGGATGAGGCAGCAAGCCAAATATATACTGAATCAAATTCTACTATAGTCTCCCCTACAACTGACAGACACTTTAACACTATGAACATAACAATATGGAGAAAAAAAATGGCTCAACCTAGCAGAGAAAGTCTGCACTCCAATTTCAGGTAGACTACTGGATAATTTATTGGAGCTGTAAGAGAAACGTTCAGGTTCCTGCGGCCTAGCAAAGCACAGAGCTGTAACTATAGTTTAACTAAAAACCTTAAAGAAGCAACAGAAATCCAAACCGCCTGCACTAACAAATGAATCATATCTCTCTAGGAGAATCTGAGAGACTTAGCAAAAAATCGCCTTCCTTAGAATCCAGAAGCAATCATTTTCTCAGAATTAGGAGCAATCAGCTGAGAAATAACAGGTCTAAAAGTTGCTCTTGAGATTTCTCTGAATAACGCAAATGGTGAACCACAAGACAAATTACCGTTAGTGTGCAATTATGCTCCAACACCCCCAGGAAGAGAGGAAGTGACTGCTCCCATGGCAACAGGTACTCAGAGAAAATTGGGGACAGCCTGCTGCTTTTTGTTTCGCTAAGGCAAGTTTACCTTCATGTAAAACCAGTACTTGCTAGAGACACGCTGAAAAGCGGCACAGAGATCTCTGTGTTTAAGATTTTAACAGCCTGAGCTAGTCGTCACTGGCTGACAGTGTAGCTGATTATCTTTTGTTGCACCTAGGCATATAAACATTTCCGTACACTTGAATGATCAGTTAATAAAGGAAAAGCTAAGACTCTGTCATGTCCTCAGCACATTTTAGATGTGTCTGCTTTTGTCTCCACCACTTTACACCCTGACTAATCTCTCACTTCAGGATAGGTAAAAATTAATGAGTCAGATTCGAACACGTTTCCTTTCCTGGTTTCCATGTTTGTTTCTCACGCATGATCAGACGTATGATTACGTTGTTGTATCGCTAAGAGTAAGTATGATCGTGGCACTGTGATACTTCTTACAAATAACATTTGGCACTACACAGTTAGTGCTTATTACATATTTAAACCAGCTGCATGATGCAGTATGATAATACTTTCTTTTTTCCTTAAACAGTTTTAGAGTAAGGACAAAGAGGTGCGAAATGTCCAATATTCCACATGAAGAATTGAAAACATGGGGTGGGTTAAAC
>JAOTRN010000051.1:15844369-15855588 GCA_028566695.1 Bagroides melapterus
AACTATAATAAAAAAAATATACAAGGGTAAAAAGATGGCCATGTAAACACCACACACACACACACACACACACACACGGCTCTAAACATCTGTCAGAAGATTTAATTGGGTTCATTAGACAACACAGTTAGAGTTTCCAATTACAGACCTCCATAATTAATTGCACTTGAAATTAACTATATTTTCTCATCAGCTTTTAATTAAACGTGGCCCCTTGTTCTTGATTGGAATTTCTCGATTCTCAGGGTGAGCTAAGGTTCCCTACATGTTTACTCAAGGGTGCATGGGGAGATGGTCTTGATTTTTTGGGTTGAGTAATTATAAGAAGTAATTAGGACCCATCAGCCTGTTGGGCTCCTCAGAGCTCCTGGTGAGGTCAAAGCCGAAGTCGGCCACAGACATACAACTTTCATGCTCGTCTTTTGCCTGTCACTGCTTATCGGGTTCATATTTTATGCAGTAAAATCTGATGTTAACTGCAGATTTTACATTTGCATTCGGGTTTCAAAATGCAGTGGCAAATTGCCATCATTAAAAAAAAAAACAACAACAATTATTTATGCAAATTTTCCCAGCAAAAAGAAATAGATAATCATGATTTACTATCATTTAGCCAGAGGAGGGAAGTAGAAATTATGTTATTTTTAATCATCGTTCTGCTACGATGCATATTTATTCTCACTGATGAAGCAGCAGAAGCTATTTTCTCTCTGATGATGGGAAATTGTTCTGAAAGATATTCCACCGTCGCTGTACTGATTTGCCCCTGTGCTTGCTTTTTTTTTTTTTCTTCCTTCTTCATAAAAATCTTCCTTCAGATCCCCTCTTCTAAGATTGCATTTATAACAATGAAATAATTTATATGCTAAACAGATACACGCGTTAATGCGAGCCATATGATGAAGTCCTTTTGTTAGAGTTCGGAATATAAAACATGCTCTCGGTCTGATGGATGGCAAAATTCTGCATTTGTGCTGTGTTTTCTTTCCGCATGCATGGAATGTAACAACCGGGTTTGTACGGGACCGCAAGGGCATGTGTGCAAAACATTTTGCCTTCTCCGTGATAAGACGTTTGTTTGTCGGGTGTAGAGGATTCGAAAGCATTGTCTATTCAGGATACACAAAGCTTACTGGTTTTGTGACAAGGTGTTATTTATTAAAAAGAAAATCTTAATTAGGGAAGGGTCTGTCGGACTGAAACGTTTCTAGGGACGGCATAAAATTTTAACCGAGTGAGGAAAAAAAAAGTAAAAATCCCGGCTTTAATAAGATGAAATACATTCAGCATAATGTTCTCTGGTATGGCTGTGTATTAAAATATTTAAAGGAAGTATGCTTCTCAAGTTGGAACGGTCCTCATTAATAGACTGCTGCAGATTTCTAGGCTCTCGGTAAAAAGCTGGATGTAAGAAGGGGGATGAACTTACCGATGAAGTACGCCAGCAGGAACACCAGTGTGATGGAGATGAGGATGGCACTGAGGGCGGCGCATTTCCAGTTGCAGTGCTTGTAGGGCTTCTTGAGGCTGAAGGCGGGTCGGGTGAACGTGCTGCGAGGTAAGGGTCGCGGTGGGGGCGAGTACACCGTGCTGGAGGTCAGAGGGTAAGCGGGCGATGTTGTGCAGTACAGCGGTGAACTCCCACCAGGCTTGAACAGAAAGTGTCTAAAAGAGCGCAGTAAAACTGTATTGCACAAGTTCACACACACACGAGAAAAAAGTCAAGTAGCGTGCGTTGACGTGGTCTAATATTAAAGCTGGCCTGAACTGACTTTACACACATTGAATACTCGTTGGTGTTTCCGCATTTTTGGTGTTTCAAAATATCCTCAGTAAGTGACAGTGATGTGTGTAAATCACGTATATCAGGGGGAACAGAAATGAAATGAAATCTTTTTGAGGGAAAATAAATAACAAGACAATCTAAAATAATGGCAAGACAAGGTCTGACTCCTTTAAAAAACAAATAAATAAACAAAACAACAATAGTCTGTTTATTTTTGGGAATCGTGCTCATTTCAGCAGCTGTGTAACATCAGTAAAAGTTACAGAAGCTATTTTTGTCAAAAATCTATTTTCCAATGACTCATTAATATTCGATTCCAGTGGTTCGTTAATATTTAAAAAAAATATACGATTCATGGATCTGTCTGTCACAGCTATTGTTTAATTATTAAACGTTATTATATAGCGCATTATATCACGTGACTTTATACCTATGTTTTCCCAAACACAGTGCTCTGTGTATGATGGAGAAACTAGTTGGAGTTAGAAGATAAAGACCGAGTATTCAAATGATTCAGGCCAGCCTGTGCTAAGTGTTTTCCCCCTCTGTGTTAGACAGTCCTGAGGATCTCTGCACAGTCAGTAAAGCTGTCACTTTTTTTTTCAGTTGCTTTGGCCAGTTTTTCGACTGGGGTTAAAAACTTTCCTGCCACCAGCGTTTGCTGCACTGAAACTGTGAATCGATATGTAATTTAATTTACAGCTCGAATGACCACGGAGGATCCTCGTTAATATGGACCTGTGCGTGGTGACTTCTAATTCACCTCCAGAGGGTGTGTCTCTGGAGTGCCAAGAAGCTGCTGGATATCAGGCACAAATGGTCTTGCCCTTGAAGATCACGACACCCTCTTGTTAAAGGATGCTCAGGTACGGGTGAGTGCTGTGGTTTCTCTTTGGCTTTTAAAGACGATAAGAGATTTTTGAGACAAGTGAGCCCGCTTTACTGACCGAGTAAGAGATACTCGGAGATGAATTACATATGAATCGTATGCAACCTTGACCAGCCTAATGTGCTAGAAAATCAATTACAGTTTTCCTTGCTATCATTGATCACAGTTAGTTCTATGCATGCATGCAAAAAAATGTATTGCTGCAAGGTGCCGTTTCGCATTAAAACAAAAGAATAGATCGGAAAGACGGGATTGACGTAGACGTGTACCGCCAGGAAGCATGGCAAAGCAGATCCTACAGTACTAGTTACGGCGGCCACGGTAGGAGCGTGCAACATACCCGTCGCCGTAAGCATTGTCGCGGCGAGCCGTAGCCAGTATGTCCATCTCTATAAGGTTGTCCTGTAAACTCTCTAGGATTGTCTGCTTTGCTATGTTTCTACACACAGGCAGAGAGATGGATAGATGGAGTGAGAGTGAGGGACATGCATGCAAGAAGGAAACACAGATGTGATCATCCTGTGACTTTGGAAGTAGAGGTGGAAAAGGTGACAGAGACAAAACGGACAAATCAAAACTTAAAGCCCTTATGGAACTAAACTAGGAGTTTGTTGGTGTGTGTAAAGTCTTCCCATTTCTAGTGCTAAACATTGTTTCCCCCACACAGCCATGTACCTTGTATTGTATGACCCTTGCCCTTCTCTGCAAGAGTCCTGCTCCTCTCTGATAAACATTAGAGTATTCTGGTTCCTTTGTGGTTGGGGTTAAAAGAGAACAAGGCGTTATGTTACCGTTATACATTTGATACCTTTTGAAAAGTCAAATTAAAAGTCAATCTATCACACATTATGGTTTATAGGCAGTTCTACATTACATTCTGAAGCCGTAAATACTTCCAGGAAGAACACGGATGTTAACACTGAGGAGAAAATAGCGTTGTCTTGTCTGAGTGACGCCGGATCGTATCCTCAACAGAAGGCTGTTCCATAAGGGAATGCTGAGGTAATGCAATGGAAGAATGAACCATCAAGCATGCAGAGCACAGACTCCACACCTTCAGTTCAACAAGAGAAAAGACTTGTTTCCCTCCTGTTTCACACTCCTCTCATTGTTTACTGTTTATCTGTTCAGGCAGCGAGAGAAGCGTTTAAACTTTTAATGAAGAGGAATTAAAGTTAGGATTGGATTCTGCAAATCGAGAGTACTGTAGGTGGACAGGAAGAAAAGAAAAGCACAAAGGAAGACCAAACTACGCCACAACGTTGTGGGAGTCTCTGTCTCCATTCATCTCTTGAAACTAAGAAAAGGCACCCTTTTTAGCCCAATACCTAAAGCCCCTTTCTTTTCCAGCCCCTGAGAACTTTTCCTAATGGCTCTATTGTTTGTCAAATTTTACACGAGTGGCGATCTGGATGAGGGAGTGGTTGATAATGCTGATTTATTCACTATTTCAACACCTCCTTTTCTTCCGCATGCTGGCTGGCATGACCATCTGTTCCGTTCTCGTCTGGGAATACCTGCTACAGATTAAACTTTGGGAAAATCCGTAGCGCCTAATCAGTCATTATGTCGTTAAGTGTCCCTCCGCAAACTGAAATTAACACTCATTTTCCTGTTTAGTGGACCGCCACTGCAGAGATCATGTAGAGATAGAGAAGAGTGAAAATCGTGATCTGCAGGCGAGCAGATCTGCAGCATATGTGCTTGTCAAAATAAATTTGATTGTATAATAAGATAATAAGAATAAAATATTAAGGGGCATATTGTACAGATGCTAAACGCTAAATCTGGAAGGTGTACTTATTAGAAGCCAGTTAGGCCACAGGTAAGGGATAACACGACCGACCAAGCCGCTACTTGCCTTAAACTCATGATATAATCTTTGAAGAAGTTCTCATGGGATTATTTATATTGGGCCCGATTCAGAGTTGAATTAATACTACAACCACACACGTCAGTATCAAGACCACTTCAAGCTTATTTTGGGTTACACACTAATCTGAACTTAAATCCAATATTGTGACATTGTTCAATATTTGAAATGACTTCATTATTATAATCCTTGGGGTTTCTTGCACTGTGTGCATGCGGCGAGACTTTTCTAATCTGGGGGACTGATTTGTTAGGAATAAAATGATGAAAAATTATGAGCTTAATGTGAGATTAAAACTTAATGTAAGCAATGAGCGTGTAGTGGATAAATTGCTTGGTCACCTCATCAATCAAAGCATGTTTTTCTTTACAGGGGACTGCAGCAAATTAACTTTAATACACTGTCAGCGTTGTAGAATTTTAGTGTTTAACTTTCCCCATGTTAATATCTGTGTAACATTTGGACCAACTCAGACAGTGACTTTTAGAATTTAAGCTGCCTTCTGGAAGCGATGGGTTCTGTAGTAGCTCTGGAGAGCTCTTCAGTCCTAACCTGACAGCTCTGATACTTGCCATGAATTAGAAGCAGCCAGAATGAACAGTGAACAGTGAACAGCATTCAACGCACTTGACTGATCGGCTTCATATAAGACCCTCCTAAAGCAGAAGGAGCAAAGATCGGAGATAAACAAGGACCCGGGTATCTAGAGCGAGAGCTGCCCTACAGGTGCCTTCAAAGTGCAATTATTTATCCATTATTCACTAACCTATATATTATGCTTAAGAGCATCAGACTTTGTACATTTCAAGCAGAGGGGGAAACGGTGCTTTTCTTTTGTGGAATGGTTTGGATGCATGGTGGCTCGGTGCCCTGTAGATGACAACCATCTGAGCAGGAGTTTACTGAAGGTCACCCTGCTGGAGCTGTAAACAGTGCAGTTGCGCTAGAGCTGTACGCCAACGTACATCAGATAAAGCGTGCGCATATGCAAAGAACCAATTCATTTAGTATAATGATGCAGACAAAATGCAAAACTGTCATTTCCTATAATAATCATCCAAGTTACAGTATGTTTTAAACAATTATTTTGTTTTTTTTTTGTTTTGTTTTGTTTGTTCTTGTATTTTTTTTTGAGCCATAAGCTTACACAGTGCTAAACACCTACGCAGCACTCTGCCAGGCCTGGACATTGTACCAAGAAAACATTATGCATTATTATGTAGAAGCATAAACATTACTCAACTATGAAAATGACCCCTTGGCTCTAAAAGCAGAGGTAGATTGCGTTTATCTAGACTCATGTCCTCAGTCCCATACAAACGGACTGCAAGACTCACACAATGACTGCTAATACAAAATTTACAATAACATCTGTGAACCTTATCAACATTTGCCTGTCGTCCTAACCTCCGTGCTAGACCTCTGGCACACGCGGCCGTCGGCGTCTCTGTGCTGTAATCCGGCAGGTCCGGCTCACTAAAGAAGAGCCAGTGGTCCTGTCTCTTGTTTCTCTTGCCTTCCTCATGACATTCAAGGGATTGTGGAATGCACAGATTAATTGTGGCCTTTCGCAGCGCTGACCTACATATTTGAGTCCAGACCATTTTATAGGTGACCTGATGAGACACTGTTCCACCTGGAGCTCATTAGGAAAAAGTGCACCAAACAACCTTTAGTGTGATTGACACGGTGCAATGCCTTAATGTCGAACCTGTGCTGCTGCTTAAAGGCTTTACAACACATGAACAACTTTCATTAAAAGTACACAAACTGGAATTAGACTGTAATTAACTTCTAATTACGATTACAGAAAACGCTGTCTTTCGTGCATCCGTCATTATAACGGTGTTCATTAAAATCAAAAGATTTTAGATTCTAGGTCAATGCATCACATGCATTGGATGAATTACTGATCTATTATTTCTATTTGAGCATCAGGCATTTCCAGAAAAAGCCATGTCCTCTGTCCTACCTGGTCTCCAGGGGGATGTTGCTGTTGAGGAGCCAGTTGTCCTGTGCACTTCCAGAGTCTGGTACGCTGGAGGGTCCCTCGGGTGCCGCCGTGCTGTCGGTGGGTGCTGGACTGACGTTACTCCGCGGTGTGTAGTTACTCCGGCTCAGCGAGCCCACAGACGTGCCATGGTGCTGACTGGGAGAGTGCGAGTGGGAGAGGGGGAGTGGAGGTGTCCTCAGGCGCGAATGATTCTGGTAAGAGCCCTCTGAGAAAAGGAGGAGGAGGAGGAGGAGGAGGAGGAGGAAAGCAGAGACGGAGAGAAAAAAGGAATGAGAAAAGGAGTAAGGTTAAATTAATGCATTATAACCTGCAAGCATCGCATGAAAATCTGTAGACTCTTAGTAAAAACGTTATTCTCAAGGGCTTTAGTGTCCACCAGGATTTTGGACCATTTTTCTGACAGGGAAAGTCTCTGCTGTACAACATTTATAGGTTACACCAGAGGCAAAAACAGAGAACAGCGAACATTTTAGGGTGCTAGATGGAAAAGTGTGTAGGTGGTTGTTTTGTCTCCAGTAGGGAAATCACATGTAGAAAATTCTCAAATTTATCTATAAAACACTGACTAAAAACTTTTACCTACAAACATCATCAACAGCAATCCTGAAGCCATGCGAACAATTGACTTTTAGGTCAGAATTTTTATTCATTTACTGACTGCAGACAAGATTGTTTTCGCACAAGTTATGCTGATGGCTGTTTGAGGTCTTGTCAGTGGGCAGAAACTACCTTTTTTGACAGAATGGAGCAACATTTTCCTGCAGCCCATTATCAACCATTTAAGATTCTCCTGTTTACTCACTGCTAACTGTTTCAAAAATCCAGTGACTACCATGTTGCAAAAAAACCTGATTGTGTCACAGTGTAAACTGTCATACGGATGAAAGTATACACAGAAACATGAAGCGGATTCTTAACTTCGGGCATCCTGCAGCTTGGAGCCAGAAAAGTGCCCAAGAGCTATGGCATGCTCCAAGGTAGTAGTGCTTGAGGCTGAGAATAGTTGTTTATTCTGTTCAAACAATCTCCCAAAGTATCCTATGCTGACTCAGGTTGTTGCTACGGAAACCTAAGATAATTCTGCTTCACATTATGGGATTTGCTAAAGTAAAATCTGAGGCGTGTTATGGCACGGCATGAGATTTACAGCTAGGGTTACGTGCACTAGCACTAAGACTGTGTGAGCCGCATTATGCTTGGTTGACTTCCACCATCACGTCTCGTCTGGCAGCTGGAACCTCCCATCCAGCATTAGCTACATGCACTGCTGACAAGCTGTCATTATCAAGTATGCTGAATTACCAGAGTCAGCCGCTGTGCTTCCATTATGATGTGCTGTCCAACAGGTCAGAGTCTGCCATCAGGAGCCTTGTCAGTGTTGCAACTTTTGTTTTGTATCCTGCTGTCACTACATGTCAAGGGACTTGGGGAACTAACAGACATTGGATAGTGTAGACCAGGATGGAAGCTATCAGCTCTTCATGGTATGTTATATTCTGAACCAAATCAGTGCTAAAAATGTTGCATCCAATGTTTGCATCCATTTTTGGACATGCTATCCTGTTAGTCTTACGTGAACGTTTATCCGTGTATCTATAACACACCACTGAGAAGCTTAGGCTTAATAAAAATAAATGTTGGTTCATTTCACACCTACAGTATGAAACTGTCTAAGATCTAATCGTTGCAAAACACGCTAAAAAACATCCTTGTACTTTTGATTTTGAGCCATCTTTCAGAGGCGGAGCACAGCTATTAGCACGGATAACGGCTACAACCAGAAAGTCTAACCTGACTAAAATGTTGCCAAAGGGAGGCTGATGTATTGTGCCGACCCACAGAAAGTTCATCTGATTGAGTTTGTAGCTCACTGTTCCACTAAATGGTGCATCAGAAAACGTTAAAGTTTGTTCAGAGTGTTAAATCCCTTAGCATTCAGGCAGACGGCACTGCCATCGGAAAAACCTCCATATATTATAGTCTCGAAGGCTGAGAGAGAAAGAGAGAGAGAGAGAGAGAGAGAGAGAGAGAGAGAGAGAGAGAATTTTGGTGGAAGTTATTTGAAGTTCTCATATTAACACAGACCCTGAAAACATTGGTGAATTGATTGGTGTTGAGTAGAGGGACATCAGTGATCAACATCACATTTTTTTTTCCATTTACAGACTTCTGGAACCTTCTGAACTATTCCTTATGAGCAGATATTTTATAGAAACTACCTGATTGTGAAGAGAATATCAAATATTCCAAGAACATGACCCCGGCTTTAATTAATTAACGTTATGATAAATCACCTTGCTGAAATGAGGACGTGTACGCTTTACAGCATGTGGTGAGCAGGTTTTTTTGTCCGGAATCATTATGGGATATGTCACCGACTGATACCCGGTTGCTTTTTTATTCCCCTTCATTTCAGGCGCAGCCCTGGATCGTTTGTCAGAGAGCAGAGACAGATGGATCCATAAAGACTCACGTTCGCACAATCCCACGCTCCCGATTACAGAGTGCCTGATGCTTCTCCGAGCCAAGCTGACGATGACCCTGATGAAACCGGCACCAAAACAGAATGAAAGCGATGAAGGAACGTGGCTGTTACTTCCTTCTGCAGCAGAAGGCTAGCTGTTTTCACTTGCTTTTAAGGTATAAATGTCAAATACATTGAGATATTTACTGGTAATTCAGATATTATTAAGTCTGTGGATATATCTGCCAGCGAACACATACGCATGAGCAAGGCCAGGCTTTTCTCTTAAAATTCCCAGACGTAAATGTCCAAATTTTTCTGCAGTGCATGCATGGAGTATAGAGAAAATATTTATCGTAAACTATATATCGATAGAAATCTGTTTAACAACGACATTACCGGAACCAGTGTATATAAAAACGTAAATCTGTACATTGTAAATCTTTCCTCAAGGAGGTTTGTATCAGTGATTCCAAATGATTCAATTACTAGTGAACCTTTCCCACCACGACACACTGGTCAGGCTTTCACAATGTGTTTGCTCTTGAGATGGCCTTTGGGTCCCCTAAAATAGCAGACGGCAAATGAGAACAGCTGATGCAGCGTTCACGAGTAAGAGCTTTATTTTCATTGAGAAGCACAAATGCTGAGGCACATCGGAGTCCTTGAGACAATTAAAATCCCCCAAAAAAAAAAAAAAAAAAAAAGCGATGATTCAGCAAAAAATAAATCGGTCACACTCCAAATTCGCTTAAAACTGTGTGGGAGGGCTGATCAATATTTAGACAAACCAAGCAAGAGAAGCAGAGAAGACCAAAATGAGATTCTGGGCTTCAAACTTCAAAATAGTCCCCTCAAAAAAAAAAAAAAAGAAAGAAAGAAAAAAAAAATCTTCAGTCCTTGTTTGCTAAAAACCCTTTGCCTAGAGGAATAGAGTGGAGAAAAAAAAAATCTCTGGAGATGTAATGTAATTTCCACCTAATTATCCAAGCTGACAGTTTGTAAGATATCAAAAGTGTTTCATAATTACGAAACAACAAATGTGTCATGCAGCTGTTATAAAAGGAGAGAAGCGGCTCACAGAAAAATGGCACATCAAAGTTTCATAACTAGTTAAAAATAGTTAAAAATGGACACCATGTTAATGAGAGGCTACCAAGAGAAGTGTCTGTGTAGCAGAGCGGAAAAACTCCTCTACAGGGTGACATATGCTGAAATATGTCTGCAATCCCATTCTCTTCAGCGTGTATCTCGAGCAGAAGTAAAAGTACACTAGTGGTTATCTTCATCAGTGTCTCTAGTCTCTTCCCCTGAGGTAAATATCAGAACAGTCCGATCTCTCTTGACTTAAATGATTACTGTTTGTTCTTACGTCACTGTGGAAATAATCACTGTGAGGTTTGTTCTGTTGACATAATTTCCAATTATTTTGACTGGAATTGAAGCGTTTGTCCTTTGCCATGCGTACGGCGTAAGCGGCAGGATGTACATACGGCACATACGTGGGTTGTGAATAGTTTGACTTCTGGTATTTTACACCGTTTACAAAGTGCCTGTGCTATGACATGAGCGATCGAATGCATGAGTGATCATATTCATGTCGCTACGGCGCACAAAGCACACTAACGATAACGAGAAGTGTTTCTCCGCGGCAAGTTTACTGAGCAAATAAAATCATTTCTATGTCAATTGTTTTCTTAGCAGTGTAAAGTACAACTCCATGTGGTGTTTGAGGACAAATCAGTACTAATCAGTACACGACGGTTCACAGTACACAGGACATTATTCATAATAACACACTCTGGTGTTTATAACTGCTTGTAATCACACCCTCCAGCGTCACCCAAATGACGATGAGGTTCACTTTTGAGTCTGGTTCCCCTCAAGGTTTCTTCCTTTTCTTTCTAAGGGAGTTTTCCTCACCTCAGTCACCTCAGACAAATACAAACACATTTATATATAAGTCTAATATTAATCTTGAACCTTTGTATAATATTACATTTTGTAGAACAAACCTTTTGTACTGTATTTCTTATGTTCTGTAAAAACTGCTTTGAGGCAATGTCCTCTGTTAAATGCGATATAGAATAAAATTTAAATTTGACATGCGTTCTAGGCAGAACTTTGGGCAAACTGAATTCTTTTTCCTTCCTTCTTTCTTTCTTTCTTTCTTTCTTTCTTTCTTTCTTTCTT
>JAOTRN010000051.1:15934914-15949258 GCA_028566695.1 Bagroides melapterus
CTTAGTTCAAAACACACCTGGTCCTAATATTCAGATGCCGCTTAAGGACTTAATTAACTGAAACATGTGTGTGTGTGTGCGCGTGCGTGTGTGTGTGTGTGTGTGCGCGTGTGTGTGTGCGCGTGTGTGCCTTAGTCTAGGATTGGAATGAAATTCGGCAGGAAGATCTTCAGGAGTCGGCCATTCCTGGTTAAGCAGATTAGGAAAGATCAGAGCATCTGTGCAGAGACATCACTACAGCAGAGCTGAAGCTTTTTTTAAACCGTAACTACTCGCAAACATCTTGCTAAAAAAAAAAGAAAAGAAAAAAAAAAGAACACATTTTAATCCCTGCCACACTTCTATTGAGGAGATGAGACGTCAAGGTTAATTAATGACCTTAACAGAAAGACTGTGTTTTCATTTGGTATGGATTTTAGGAGCCAGTGCTAACCATTCCACCAGTCTGCTTTTGAATTCTTTAATCTGGATGCGTTAATTCGTTTTCTGTATCATCACAACTCTGACCGTTACTCCAGCAGGAACTGAAAGAAGCATCTTAGATTTATTTATCCACTCATTTCATTCCCTCGTTGTTACCACAGTAACTGCAACTTCACGGAGAAGTGGAAGTGTAACACTCTACGTACTCTAAGGCTAGAAATAAACTGGTTTAAAAAAAAAATGTAATTATTTTACAAAGAAATCTGTAACACTAACCATTTTATTTCATTTGCTAATCTACTTTTCCCGTCTGTTTTTCACTTCATTATACGTCACCTGGTTTTTAGGTGTATCTTATCCTAATTCATTTAATTTCTTTGTACTGGGTTCTTTTTTTTTAAACCTCTTTTGGGCCCTATTCTATTCGAGTGTAAAAGGAAAAACTTTTCATTGTGTCATCATTGTGAAAACGTTGAATTAAAATTTAAGAAAAGCGTCTAAGTATTTCGATGTTGAACTGTTTCCGAGATTCCGCTACCGAGACGTTTCTTCAGCATTAATGGAAAGAGTCTCTGGTGCTTTGTAACAGTCTGTAAGTTTTCTGTCACTGTACAGTCAACAGGGCAGAGGCTTTTACCATATCCAGTGTCTCTAACAGCTTTTTCCTCATTACAGAAACTTTAAAGAGAGAAAAAAGAGATGGCAGTGAGGATATTTTTTTTAACTTCCACACTTAAAAAGCACAGTGAATTAATCCTTAATAAATTAGCATGTGTAGATGGCCACAAACCTTGGGAATGTTTACACGAGTTAAAATAACGTCTCGGTAATCGGATTGATACGTAGCGTGATTGAAAATCTTCGAGCAAACACTTGAAATGATCCGACTCGGCTCGATGAAATTCTGATGGGATTGAAAGGACTGGTGCAGATCTGAAATAATCCAGTGGATAAGGGAGAAACGTGTCACGTACGGTATACGACGAGTTTCTCAACCCGACTCGACACGTGCCTGGTGCAGTGGTGCGTACGCTCGTGTGTAAGTTTTCATCTGAATATGAATAACACGTGTGTAAACGACGTGTCGGTTGGATTGCGAAGTTTGGTATGAATATAAACAGCACTTTTGGAAGCTACAATCAGAGCAAATTTATTTGGGCTGAGGAAAATGAGCGCAGGCGAAAATACATATCATAGTAAAGAGAGATTAAAAAAAAATAACCCCGACGTTGCGGCGTGTACGTGTGGACGAGACCGCAGACGCTTTTTCAGATGTATCAGCTCTGACCTCTACTTAATAATAAGCAGCTCCTCCGTTTCTTTATGACCCAACAGACCACAGTCGCTTCTTCTTTTTTTCAAGTGGCTCACGAAAGCAAAACGTGGGAATTCCCGAACCAAAGTTCAGCCCTACATAAATTCAGCATGGATAGAAAGAAAGAAATGTGCAGCTTTCATATCCTGCATCCTTTCCCCTTCAGTGAATTGGCTTTTCTGCTGGACAAATTGTATTCACATTCTGTTGCATATCAAATAGATGTGGTAATATATTCCACTGGGCACACAACGAGAAGGAAAAGTGGTCCTGTGAATGCTGAAATGAGCAAACAAGCTACGCTGGAAAGTATGCTAATCAATCTGTGCTACGCAAATGTTGTGCTGCTAATGTCCATTAGAAAAAAATGTAATGTATAGCTTCATCAATCGTTATCCATCCATCTTCTACACCTTAATCCTACTGGGTCACTGGAAATCTGGAGCCTATTCCAGAAGACTCAGGATATAGGGCACAGTACACCTGGGACAGTCTGGATGTGGTAGCCTAGTGGCTAGGGTGTTGGTCTATCGGTCGGCAGGTTGTGAGTTTGAATCCCTGCTCAATCGCAATCACACACATCTAAGCACCATGGACAACTTAGAAATGCTGCCACCATGGTTTTGGACTGGGGAGGAAAATAGATTACGCAGAGGAAACCCCTGAGGCATACTAACTCCACACACACATGGCACAGGCAGGAATCAAACCCCTAACCCTTCAAGTATGAGGCAACATGCTAACCTCCAAGCCACAGTGCCCACTACCGATCGTAATAAAGTGTGACAATGTCCTAATAAATTTTAGCACTGAACACCATCTAAATCACCTCAACTGCCAGTTTAGTCAGTTCTACCAATGACATCTTCAAAACACATCTGGTTTCATGCTACATTCAAAGTGGAATGATCCAGTTTCCCACTTCTGAAGTGGGAATTACGAGCAGGTCGTTTTCACATGCTGTGTTGTCTGGAAGAAAGTGAAAGATGGATGACGTCTGGATTGTTCATACACGCTTCTTTCATTGTTCTTTGAATTTGCTGAGAAAGCACATATTACTCAGTTATCTAGCTAGCTAATGATAATAGAATTCTTGTCAAATACAAGCGGTTGTAAAGTTGCCCGCGTGTACAGAACGGCTGCTGAGATTGTGTGCTGTTTTATTCAAAAAAGAATTAACAAAACCACTCAGGAAACGTACGCTGCTTCCCTCTGTTGAAAGTTAAGGACTCCTCTCGAGTGGCTCAAGGAAACTCGAGTATCTCAGAGCTTCCCAGATATAATTATGACTTGAGGGGTCATTATTGTGCAACTTCCTAGTGGAAAACTCATATTTACGATAATTCTGGCTGATGAAGGTAGCATTAAAGCGTTGGGATATTTTCTTCACTTCTTCCTGTCAGGCTGTGGGTTTTTTTTTTTAGTTTTTGTTTTGGGGATTCACTCAACTACATCAACCGACCCAATACGATGCCTGAGTCTGTTTACTCACCCGAGGCTTTGTTTGTCTATACGTCTCCCTTTTCATTTTCAAACCTCAATCTCCACCCTAATTCAATTTTCTGCACAACGACCACCTGTAATTATTTGCAAGCTCTGCACGGCCTCTCTGGCTGAGTGCGCCCGCTTTATTTGACGGTGCCCTTGCATGGAGGCCAAATTCCAGAGTAAGCGCTTTAATTGTGGGACCTTAATTGCTGTTGTATTAGAGGGCTTAGCAGGTCTTTCATTTCAGAGTCCGTTTTGCCTCTTGAAGCGCTTTGCCTTTGATACGCACAAACGGGTAGACGGTCCGTGGAGGAGGAGAGCGACGGTGGGAGATCTGGAGCAGGAAAAACACTGATGACATCATGATAAAAAAAAAGGACTCCTTCACTCTTTCTCGCCCCCTACACACACATATCTCTTTTTCACTCACTCATCTTGTAAAAGCTTGGGCTCTCTTCCCCCCATGGGTCGCTTTGTGAGCAAGACGAGTGGAAAGTGCTGCAAACAAAGCAATCAATTAAACAACCAGTGTGTCCTCGAATAAAACAAAGAGAACTTCGCTTTAAAAAAGGACACGGTTCTCTGGCATTTAAGAACACGGATGTTACAAAAGACGGTGGTTGTGTCGTGCTGATACATTTTCATCTTGATAAAAACGCATCTATTGTGTGACTTCAAATTACAGACGGAACTCGAGAAAGTTTTAGACTGGAAGGCGTTTTTTCTTTCGTTGTGTCGCAAAACGTAACGAGTGGAAGCTTAAATCTATCCACATCTTCTCTGCTTTCAAATCATTATATACTATACGATCACTGTACCACTATATCAAGTCCATATTCATATACGAGTCTAGCATTATGCAATTACCTGCTTTTTTTAAAAAAAACAAAAAAACAAAAAAAAAACACTTCCTATTGCACAGGTGCGAGCGCCTCGGTGACATTCAAACACAAGCCCTCACTTCCAACATCCTTTCACCTGCAAATCACTAGGGCCTAATTACCTGCAAATTATCTGCCATTTCACCATCTTGCATAAGATTACAGGCCACATGATGAAACTCCACGGGGGAGACGGATCAGAGGTGAGCGACCCGTACATACAGAAAATGTGGGATCGCTCTGTTAGTCTGATGATGCTAACAGACCTGGAAATGGAGCCTGCAAACAAAATAAGTGTGTCTTATTATTGTCCTCTAAACCGTCTCCAGAGGCCCGGGCTCTAATTTCCTCAACGAGCTGTTCAATCTTTCTTTCTCTCTTTCTAACTCCCTTCCTTCCCTTTCATTTTATTTAGCATTTTCTATGCATGCGATTTCTTTCATTCCATTTCCCCAGCTTTCGTTGTACGCCTTCACATTTCTTCCTCTCTCTCTCTCTCTCTTCCACTCTGTCTACTTTTCTGTCCCTAGAGTCCTCTCTTTGTCACAGGACAGAGCGAGTTTCATCAGCTACTCGAGCTGTCTCTTTCTTTCGCTCGCTCATTCTCTCTCTATCTTGGAGATTGTTGTTGCAGCACTGGAGCCACTGGAGCTCGGGCGAGTCTCTCCGAATAACAGCCACTGAAGAATATTCTGTTCATCCGCACATCCCATGATGCAACTCGAAATTTTCAAAGGGACGTTTATCCTGTGTGCACGTATCTGCACGAATCAAGTCAAGTAATACTTTACCATTTAGATTTACAAGTAGTTTTATATATTTACGACCTACAACCACATTCTGGACAACTGGACAATCACAAATGCAGAAATGATTAAGTATACAGCAGAGGGAAGGAAAAAACCCCACAGCTAGCATTCAGAAAATGTGGGAAATCCTTCTAGCATCATGAGTGCTACTGTTTTTTTTTTTTAAAGCTTTTTTGTAAAACAATATTTAAATACACTTGCAGGCCATAATACGAACACACCTATTCTACACCTGCTCCTTCATGAAATGCTCCAATCAGCTAAACAGGTAGAAGCAGCAAAATGCATAAAATCCAGCAGATACAGAAGAACTCACGAGTCTATGACTTTTAACAGTGGCATTGTTGTTTCTGCCACACGGGCTAGATCGACTATCTCAGATGTCCTGAAATTTTCAGACATCGTTACGCAGAACAGTGTGAGGAAAAAGAAAATATATTGGTCAACAGCTCCACAGATGGAAACACGTTGTTGATGAGAAAAGTCAAAGAAATTTTGGAGAATGACTGAGCCGAAACCTACAGTGTCTCGAATAACCACTCTGTACACATGCGCTGTGCAGAAAAGCATCTCCGAACGTTCAACGTGTCAAACCTCGAGGCTAGGGTTAGGGTTAGGATTAGGGTTAGGCTACGACAGCAAAAGGCCGCTTCATGCTCCTCTCCTTTCGGCAACACACTCATCGAAACTGTGCATCTGAACACCAGACAGAGTTTATCCGGTCCTCACCTGTCCTTTTTATGGTGTGTTATTTAAAAACGAACAAACCGGACGGCGAGGAAAAAAGGCAGGTATGCGGGAACGCTGACAAACGCAAGGAAAAGCTGTGTCGTATAACTCTCCTCCCTCCATCAAGAGAGAACCATGCCAAGAAAAATGAACCTAGATGACCAAATAATATCTTTTAAGCATGAGAGATCACCGCATCTCAAATGTTGGACAACAATTTGCTGCCTTTTATGAGGATAAAACATGTTGCTGCTACACAGAGACATTCCTTCCTCCAGGAATTAAGTGTTTTCGTCTGGTCAGTTCGGTTTCTGGTCAACCGGAACATGGCACAGGTCAGGAAAACCATTCATTTTTATTCGTTCAGACCTTTTTATCGGTCACAGCAAACTTTCGCACGGGTTCATTTATACTCCTGATGTCTTCGGTTCTATTCTAAAAGTTAGAGAAACACTCAAAATGACTAAGCACCCCCAAACTTTTGACTGATAGTGTATATGTGTATATTTCTTTAATTCACCGGCTTCGCAAGTGAGTCCGTGCGATTATAATATTCAGCTCGCACAGACAGCACATTACGAGTGTCTGCATCTCAGACGCTAAATGCGCTGCTATAAATCTTCTCTCATGGTTCCTAATTGACAGCGCTTGGCTACAGAAGAGAGGGTGTTAGACCAGTAAAGCCACAGCAGTTTTATAACTGCGAGCGCATTTCCTCCATTAGTCCAGACTACACAGATAATTGCGATCGTAATGGCTATGTAATAATGCAGACTGGTACAGACATTACTCCAGGAGATCTACGGCAGCCATAAGCGAACCAGACGGCCTGTCTGTCTAGGTGTGAAGCGTTATTCCACACTCGTACACCCGACTGGATATATATGAGGCGTGTTAAAGTTTGTGACAGTAAATTAAGCTGCGGTGACAAAAGCTGAAATCCGAGTCTCGCGCGCCGATCGTGATCGTGATTAGCTTCCCGTGGCTTATGCGAATCATCACCGAAATTGCTACATGTGTAGTGTGAAATGGAGGACACAATGGACATTCTGTTAGTGACCGCTCAGGAGGGGAAACATGAGCCCTCTTGCTCTCTTGAAAGTGGCTCGAGTATGTATTGTGGCCCCCCCCTCCCCTTCCTGAAGCTACTTCGGTGGCTGATTCTGCCTCGTATTGCCAATGAGCAGGACGGAGTAAAAGGCCCCATTCATAGCATAGGTCACTCCACATCTCCAGCGGAGGGGAAAAGAAAAGAATCAATATGATTCAAAGATGCTTATTAAACCTCCAGCCTGGGCTTCGGAATCAAGACGCTTGATAAATTCAAACCTGTTAAATGTCCCGAAAGTTACGCTTGAATTATGTTTCATTTACAAAATGTTGGTATGAATCTTTATTTCATGTTCATGTAAATAAATGTGTGTAAAAAAAAAATTCTTTGGACACAGTGAAGAATTCTTTACTTCCTAATGGAAGGAGATTTGAGGAAAGTTAAAAATTCCATGAAACCACATCATCAAACCAGACAAATACTTTTTGGATTCTAGACTTAAAAGTTTTTTAGTTGTTTGTTTTAATTTGTTGTTTGTTTGTTTTTTTTTTAGAATCAAATTTCATACCCCGCTCGTTTGGTCTCACACACTTTAAATCAGCTTTAAAATCATTTTATGAACCTGACTTTGTTTTAACGTCTGTACAAACGTTATTATTTGCCAGAAGATGAGCCATCGAGACTAGCTGAACAATCCATTCCCCATTTATTAAAAACACTAATGCTAAGAATCTCCACGCCAAAAAAACTTTGACTATTCTAGTATTAAAAACTTTCACAGCAGCCGAGGCTTAAGTACGACGTTCTCTAGTGCCCAGCTGGGCTTACGGTGTTCATTCGACACCGGGGATTGTGTGACTGATGTGAGGGAGTCCAGAGGGCAGTAAACTCTTGGGATCAGGAAGGGCACATGCTTCAGGGCTCATGCTTTCGCTGAGCCACAATAGAGTCAGAGGGCTGAAAGATAAGTGCTGCCTCCTTATTACCGTGCGAGAACATGACGAGCATTCATCATCTTTCCATTGTGTTTAGTGTCCCACCGTGTTGAAAACCACCTCAATCAAATTCTATTTAAACCCTTTCCGTGCGCGATAGGAATAAGGTCGTTTGCAGGCCATGTGGTGCATTAGCATGTTTAAACAAAGCAGACAATACGTGAGTAGGATAAAGTGAGAACTCAGCACTGACCCCTCTTTGGCCTGGAGTGTTATCGCTGCTAACGGCAAATAGAAGTTAATTGATTAATTATTCCGTTTAAAGGATCTACCGCTTTCAGCTGTCAAGCAACTGCAAGCAATAACTCTTCCCAGGCTTTTATGTATTCCACGCATCAGTCGCCATCCCTGATTGATTAAACTAAACTAAACAAATCGCTTCGACTTCAATTTCACACCTTCAGTCATCTACATTTATCAAAGCCTTCTATTCAAATGATGAGCAACGACAAACAAAAAACTGTAATCCATATTACGGGAAAACAAGCCATGTGGGTGTCCTTTATAGCCACAGAAATAAGGATAAACGATCCCTGGGAATGGCGTTGTGTGTTGTGTACGAATCAGCAGGCATGCGCTAGAAGAGCCCGGGGTCTACCTGGCTACGAGTGTATAGGAAACGGGCAGGATGTGAAACAGGCTCTCTCCAAAGTTATTTGGATGTAAATGTGGCAGCTGCTGATCCTGATCCCTGCTTTCAGAATGCACAATGTCTGAGTCCTAAGTCCAAGTCTAAGTGAGGGACAAGCTTTTCTTCTCCACCAACTGGTTGGGGGGAAAAGAAAACGAGCCGCTCGCATACAAGCCCTGAATTGCGTTTTGCGCAACAGTCGCGTTTAGAAGAGAGAGGTGCAAAGCTCTGACAGCTGCATAACTCCACTAAGAATGTGTCTCCCTGAATGAAATTTTTCCTGAGATTAACCAAGTTTCATTTGACAGAGAGACAGAAAGAGTGAGGAAAAAATAACAAAAAGAGTGAGAGGAATATCTTTTCTTTGTGTAGATCTCAGACACTTCAGTGTTCCGGTGACCAGTCAGCCATCAGTGATTCTGAAAATGAAGACGGCAACTGTTTTATTTTCTTCCTCCTAGCTCCTGCTCTTGAGTACAATAAAATGTTATCTCGATAGGACGCCATTAGTCCTATGTGCGATAAATCACTGTGTGACAGACTGCAGTTTCGACTAAGCATAATGCTCCAGGCAAGTGAATACAGCGCCCTCTCCCCTCTTACGTCTCTCAAATCTGTGGATAAAGACGGCGAAAGGGTCGGCTGGGTTTTAAGGCTCGCTTAGCGCATTAACGGAAAAGCGCGACAATGATGTATGTCATGTCTGATCAGACACACGTGTTGTAAGTTGCCGGAATGTGTAGGCATGGCGTAATTCCCCTAAATAAAATGAGGAGCAAATGAAGCGTTGTTAAAGAGGGTAAATTAGCCGTTCGCTCGCTCTTTTTCTTCCTATCATTAGTGACACAGAGTGCAAAAATAAAGGAGGCCAGCAGTGATGTATTGTTTTGACTGAGCTATCGTAGGACTACAATTAGCAAGACCTAATTACCACAATTAAACAAGACCTTATTTGATAATTAACAATCTAAGCTGTTGGGTGTTTTTTTTTCCTCTGGCAAAATTCCACTGGAAATGTTATTTAAGGCAAAGTGTATTTATAACAATGATGCAAATTAAAATAACGAGCCGACATCTTAAACAGACATCTTATGAAAAAAAAAAAGTCTTTCTTTCTTCCGTTCCTTCTTTCATTGCTTTTTGGACACGAGATGGCAGAACGAGAAGGAGCCAGACCTGCATAGTTGCCCTGACCTCTGAAGAAAAGAGGCATTTTCCCAGCTCATAAAGCATTGCTATCATTAAATCGGTGCAATATCATATACCTGCTGCAGTTAAGTGTTCTATGATTACAGATTACATGTGAAAGATTCAGGGATTCACGATTGTACCCTGAAGAGGTTGTCTGAAAGCTTTTAGTCATTTTCACAAACCAATAGTGCTAAATGGTTGAATGAATAAATTGGTGGCTGTTTGGACAACTGCTGTGTGCCACTGTCCATTATGAACAAGTGTGATTTTATAGAGCAGTTGGCGACTGTTTTAAATCATGGTAATCACAGGTCTGGGTGGTATTTATAGCACTATAAACTTACTTACAATAAAAGCTTTAATTAGCTTAGCAGAAAATCCAAGCACCAAGGGTCACACCAATTTTCCCATTGATCTGCCATTGGGTTGCGGAGTGCGCACAAGGTCACGGCTGTAATGCACTTCATTGATTTGGCTTTGCATGTATACACTGCTTGATAACTACATCCGCTTCAACCGATAAAATCGCCTGCCTTTGCTTCTCTGTCCAACTTTCCTCATGCCAGACTGGGCAGTGCTGAAGGTCAAAAGGATTTGCCTTCACCAAAATGAGGAAGCTGATGAGAGTTCTGATTACTTTCTTTACAAGCTGATGAAAGATCCCACTGCTCTGTTCCTGAAAATTTGTTCTGGTACATATGGTAGGCTTAAGCGACATGTGCCCTGTAGGATCAGAATGCAGGCTGTTATCCGATGGTGCTATATTAACTGCTAAATATTGTACAACTAATTCATGTGTGAGGGATCAAAAAAAAAAAAAAAAACGACAAAAAACAAAAGACACGGAAACCTACGGACTGAATCATATTCCGCTTTGATGATGTGTGATAGATTTGAAACAGGGAAAATAGAAAAGGAAAACAGTGGGGTTCTCACTTCAGCTCTAACACACTAGGTTTCAGTGAAGTGTTCTACCAGCAAACCACCTCCAAACAGCCGGTCTCTAAAAGCAGTGATCAAATGGTTGTGGAACTGCAGGGATGAAAGGCCCAGCAGGGGTGCAATTGTCACCCGCTTTAATAGGAGGGAGAAGCAACAAAAGGACAATGAGCCACACTTCCCCATACTCTGGCTGTCCACTTTCCAGTGAAGCCTCTTCCTTTGCCCAGTAACTGTAAAGTCTCTACAATTATTGCATGAGAGACTATGAGTCCCTACAGAAAGCCTCACCAGAGAGCTGAGGTAGTTCACTGTACTGCTTCCAGCGTTGGTTCGTTTTTACTGACTCCAAATCTCTCCAAAGTCCTCCGAAACAAAGATGGGAGTTTATGAGGCGTCAAATCTGAGCATCCAAACAACATATGAGGCAGTCATTTTGGTCAGCTTCTCTTCAGGCCAAAAGGTTTGGAAGCAGTTTTCACATGCACATGGATGTGCGTCTGTTACTCATAATACCCCGGTATAATATACCTCAATACACTATCCTTTTTCATGAGAAAATTAATTGCAGAAAGATGAGAAGCCAATATGTGTAATGCCAAAAAACATTGAGAAAGACTGAGGCAGAGAGTGAGAGACAACAAAGGGGGCTCTGTCTTTGCTTTGTTTCCTTTTCATGCCTAGCGGCCAGGTCTTCGTTGTTCCTGTGTGCTCATCAACTTGGACCAACAACAAGCAGGAGAATACAAGACTGCCCTAGAAAGGTCAGCCTCTACAGAGACCCACCAGCTTCAGACTCATTTATTGCTATTACCCAAGTGCTTCACACGATGCTACAGAGTGCATTCCCTCAAACCTCAATACGGTCATTCAAGCATTTGGGCCCCACACTATGGTCAGCGGGAGCTACTTGTGATTTTTGGAGCGCCCCCGTTCTCCATCCTGAACAGCCAGAGGAGGCTGATTAGCATTCTACACAAGTGTCCGTTTAGGGAATAGTAGCCAGAGAAAAGTTTTCTTATGCATGCAGCCTGTGGCATTGTAGAACTGACTTTGTGTTTTCGGACCCAATAGTGTTCAGCTTCAGGCTTAACCATGGCTGACAGAAAGAGTAATGCATGCAGTGAAAAAAGAGATCTTGCTGGTCTATACTCTAAAGCGTTGCACAACCTCTTTTTCTTTTATTTTTTATCCCTCTCATATTTTTTTCTATACCCAATAATAAATAAGATGTCATTTAATTTCATTGCAAACTTTTCTACTGACACCCATTCCCACTAACAACAAACCACCCACCCACACACATATACACACACATACGCACACCACACACACACAGAAAGAGAGAGCGAAATAATCAAAATCTTCCAAGTAATCGTAATTTACCAAAACAATCCGGGCTGTACAATTAAAGCGTAAAGATGATATGCTTTTATGAGAATCTTGTTTGCATTGACTTATCCATCCGCGTGGGTAGTGCATACCGAGAGAGCACACGATGTGTGCAGCACATCACCGCAGCGGTTTAACAGTAAGGCACGGGAAATGAAATGAAGAATGAGCTGTGCGCTTTAACAAAAATAAGACATGCGACCATGCGCTCTGATGCTTTTAAAACCGGAACTCTGTAAAGCAGAGTAATGTGATTTTTTTTATGTGAGCCTCACTTAAATTGCCGTGTAGGCGGTAAACGCGCAGCCCTAAGCACATCCAAACCTGGCCTTTTGGGCTAACCGTGGAGCTTAAATAATCAGATAGTATAATTATGAAGGACAAAAAAAAGGCTGCGGAAGCAACTTTTATCCATCTGATTGTGTTCAGATCGAGCGGCAGCCCGTGATAACAAGAATTAGTTCTAATACAATGGTTAGACGTGCTGGACTGGGAGTGCAGTAAGCCCTTTTCTCACAAGGTGTGTTCTCCTATAGCTACTAACTTTACCAGCCAAATAAACAGGAACATTTTATGGCCTAGGAATAACCAGTTTAAAAACCATTAAAACATTCTGCTGCGTAACGATTATTTCCTTAGTGGGTATTTGCAGCATCACGCACTTTCATGGAAAGAAAATGGGAGCTCACCATTCTGTAGGCTGATCCGCGTCTAAAGCCGTAGCGCTGTGGAAATCACTCTCTTTCTCTCTGAGTATCTGGGTTTTTTTTTCTGGTAATGAAGTAAGAAGTGCAGGGTGCGTTGGACTTATCACTCGCACGTCGTCTCCCATGAGAGAATTAACACGAGGTGAAACGTCCAGTGCACAGCGGCATCATTTCGGAGGAAAAAGAGAGAGAGAGAGAGAGGCAGAGTCTAGAGGGGATGGAGGGCGCGCGCGGAACGGACCCGCAGTAGCATACAGCACTGTAACGCCGTAGCACACCGACAAAAACAAACAAACAAACAAAAAGGCTTTAAAGACCTGAAACAGTCAGGTGGTCCAGCTACTGCTGCGTTATCCAGGCTTGCAGGATACAGAAAGCCGGGAGAGGCAGCGGGGAAAGCCGAAAAGCAACTACACAGCGTTCCCGTGCAAGTCAGAGCTGGCGCGTACCATGTGAGAAAGCGTGTGGGGGGGGGGAGTGTGTGTCGTGTCGGGCGCGAGGGTGAAAAAAGCCTTGGTTTCATTGGTTTTAATAGTATACGCGCCTACGCTTCAACCATAGGCGGCGTACTATTGAAAAAAAAAAACGTGATTCCGTGCGATTTTGGAAGGAGTCAAAATGTAGGTACACAACATAAGACTGTACTACTCAGAATCAGGTCTAACCCTAATACAAGCACCACATCGCGAAGTCTATGCGTTTTGGCTGCGTCCTAAACAGGGACAAACTGATACAAATAAAATGTATATGGTAAATATTTGAAGGTGTAAATAATATTTTAGATATTTATTCCACCTATTTAAGCCCATTTAATGAAAATGATCCTTGATAGTATTTTACTACCTTAGTGCTGTAGTATAGTAATTAATATTAGGCTGTTACAAAATGAAAAAAAAAAAAAAAAAATCAGATCCCCTGGGCCATGCTTGACAATTCCCTCTTTGGAGCCTCCTACAACCAACTTATATTATTTCCTGTAGACAACATAATTCATACCCATTCATCGCAGTACAGGTTTCATAAATTCAGAGATCATTCCTAAAGCTTTTATCTCATATGTTGCATTGCAGAAAAAATTTTATTAAACACTGTTGGTGGTTAGGTATGGTGGCACAATAGGTAGTGTTGCTGGCTCACTCAGCCTCAGGGTCACCAGTTCAATCCTGAGCTCAGGTTACTATCTGTGTGAAGTTTCACACATTCTCTGCGTGTCTGCTTGGGTTTTTTCTGGGTTTTCCAGTTTCCACCCACCTCCCAAAAAATCATGGTGGTATGTGGATTGGTTACTCTAAATTGCCGTGTGTGTGTGTGTGTGTGTGTTTGCAAAGTGCTTTAAGATGGACTGTTGGCACATGGATGGTGTATTCTGGCCTCATGCTTAGTGTTTCTGGGACTCTGGATCCACCACAACCCTAAATAGGATGAAGTAGTTCCATGAAAATAAATGAACGAATTCCTACATACTCACTGATTTCCATTAGGAACAGGATGAATACATTCCGATGTAATACGTGTTAAAGACGTTGTTCTATATGTTAACTAAAGATAATGTATAGAGCTATATGTGCGACCTTAATTTAGATGTGTCAAGACAGACTCTATTCAGCTTTAGGGTAAGTATAAGACAGGTGCAAATTGAATTGAAATCCCTGTTAAATGTCATCATTAAAAATAAAGAACTGTGTATAAATAAAGATGGTCTACAAGTTTGACCAGTTCAGCCTGTTTTTTGGCGTCTGGTCAAACTAAACTGGATTTCTCCTCTTTTCCGTGTGTTGTAAATTTCCTGTAAC
>JAOTRN010000051.1:15979446-15989703 GCA_028566695.1 Bagroides melapterus
AGAGAGAGTGTGTGTGTGTGTGTGTGTGTGTGTGTGTGTGTGTGTGTGACAGAGAGAGAATGAATATAACAAGACTGAATCAAAAGCATCCAGGAGGAAAATAGCCCCAGAAGATTGCTGCTGTATATGAAAAGCTTGGACCACAAGACTACCAGCTTTGCTGCTTCTAAATGACTTGTTGTATCAAAAACAAATGTTTTCTGCTTGGTGACTTGAAGTTATTTGGCTCTGATTGAATTCGCTTGTGGAACAAGTACTAATTGTATCAGTAAACACATAGATTAGGTTGTGAGCTGGAAGGCTGAGCATGACCACACAGTCATGCTGTATAGCTGATTATTAAAGCCCTGACTCCAGACTGCTGGTGTGTGTGTGTGTGTGTGTGTGTGTGCTTCAGGGGGGTGATAGCACATATGCATGGAGAGAAGAAGGCACCACACACACTCACACACTGACATCTAAAGGGTCAGTCGTGCTAAAATGTCACCCCTCGGTGCAGGTCCCCCCTCCCGTGCCAGCCTGGCACCGGCTGCATCACCTTGGTGAGATGCCGCCGTGAGGACTTTGATAATGCTGCCCTTTCCTGCAAACCCCCCTGGGGAAAAATCCACAATGCAGAGGAGCACCACAAAATGTCAGTGGTCAATCATAACGAATAATCCACTCAGAATGGCAAGCGTAACAAACCTCAGGCTTTCGGATGTGTATGAAGAGCTTCTATAGGTCGCAATCACACACACACACACATACACACACACCACCTGAAAGAAGTAAAGAAGAAAATCTCCAGTGAAAATTCAGTGTGTGCCATTTTGGAGGATTTGGAGAGGTGGAAAAAAAATGCACCATGTTCCTTGGAGATATTTTTAATTATTCAACAGATTCTTTTTTCCTTTCTTCTCTTTTCCTTAACTGTGAAACTGTTGTCATTCCATCGTCATCCCTCAAGTCTGAAGAAACAGAATCTAGTATTTTATCATTTGCAATAACTTTGTAAGCAATATTATTCGTATTGTGTCTGGAAAATTCTGAGAAAGTAATTTAAAAAAATATATTATTTATTTATGAAGTGTAGAAGTCATTAGTAAAGCCTACACAAAGTTCTCTGCAGATACTGACACTTGGTCTGTGGTGACGGTTTTGCTTCAAGCTTTACTTCGTTAATGCACAGAAACTACAGGCAAACACCTTCTACAGTGATAATGAGAGCATTATTCAGCTTCAGGGCCAACTGCTGTTTTTTTGCTCTCTTTTTTTTCCCAAGTTCATGCTTACACAACTCCACAGCTGCAAGGTGACAGAGAGAGAGCAGAAGGTCCTTCAATTGTGGAAGAGAGGTTTGATTATCCAAGAGCGATTCTTAAAGCGGAGTGAACAAGCAACACGCAAAAGGTTCAACAACAACGTGGTAAAGTATGTAAGAAAATAACAGATAATAACTAACTAAAATACTGCACGTTATAAACGCGCTGAATCCTTCTGCTGTTCACACTGTAATTCTTACAGCTGTCCTCGTCATGAAACCCACTAGATACAATGTACAACCAGGGGCGTCGCTAGCCATTTTGGGCTCCCTGAAAGAATATGAGGTTGGGACCCTGACCACACCCACTTCACAACAATTAACCAGATCTCTGGGGGCCCTCAAAGTGCAGGGGCCCTTAGAATCATCCTAACTCATCCCATAACACCCAACAGTCCAACAGTGTTGCCAGAACCCTTTAAAGAACCCATGTCTAATCGTGTAGTTTGTATTATTTGGGGTATTTTACCACAAAAAGTCAAAAACCTTCAGCACATATTCACGTGCACAGCATCTATACAGTGCCATATACAACAATTATGTGCACGATGACAGGCAAACTTTCTACTTCCTGTACCTGTGTCTCACTGTTAAAAATGTAGTTTGTTAAAATTAGCATTTGCAAAAGACCTCGAAAGCTTGCAAATGTTTGTATATCATACGAACGAATTCACAAAATATACAGTGTTTATACCACAACGCTGATGAATTCTTGATGGTTAGAAGATGTCGATTTATTTTCTGTAACATCCCAGACGATGACAAAGGTAGACTTTCATTTAAATCACAGGTTAGTAGTAATGAGTTTGTTCTAGAACATTGTCATTTCTATATCGTTTCTATGTAACGAATCCTAAAACGAGCTCTTTTGTCGTAGGCGTGCCGCATAAAGTAAGACTAATAATACATTCTTTTTAAAACTGCTGACATGAGACGTTTTCTCTAAGGAGACATTTACTAACCGGGAAAGAGGACAAGACATATTTAGAATTACGGCTCACATGAAAAGTTGTGTTTTATTTTAGTTGATTCAAGAGAAAGAAAAGCTGATGAGGGAAAGAGGAGATGAGGGAATGTGTCTGCTTATAGCTGTTATATATGTCCAGGAAAAGTTGTTACAACAAACAGCACATTCTATTAACATTCCTCGGATCATTGATTATTATCCTACATCAGCATGTCTTGTCATGTTTTATCTTTAATGTGATCGGTTTAGTGTATTGATGTGAAAATCGCTACTGGGAATGAAATTGATGGTCGTATTATTCCATTTCATTTTTTTATACTTGTCTTTAGGAGATGTAGTTATGAGAAATAACAAGATTTGACACAATTTTGCTTTTTGCAGTTGAAATTGTAATTTGTCGTGTGGTAGGTCATGTGGTAGCTCATAGAGGTAGGTCTTTCCGGACCTCCATGATCCATCCTGACTCCCTACCTCTGTTTGGAGTCTCGTCACTCTGCTGGGATCGATCTGCATGGACAGTCCGTGACCCATTGGAGTACTGTGAATAGAACCATTTGGAGGCTATCACACTGTCTTTGAGCTACCATTGCGTTGGTTATCTTTGTTCTCCGATCTTCATCAGTGAACATTTGAAGACTACGACAGGATTTAATTAGTGTCAAGTCTGTAACGAACTCAGACGTGATGCTGACCAATTCATTCCTCTTGGTTGCACGATTCTTTCCAGTGTCACCCAAATAAGGATGAGTTCCCTTCTGAGTCTGGTTCCTCTCAAGCTTTCTTCCTCATATGATCTCAGGGAGTTTTTCCTCACCATCGTCGCCTCAGTCTTACTCATTAGGGATAAATGTCAGAGATAGATGTTAGAGATAAATAATAATTTAATTTTCAACTGTACTATTCTGTTTCCGTGCTTCTGTAAAGCTGCTTTGAGACAATGCCGATTGTTAAAAGCGCCATACGAGTGAATTGAATTGAAATGAATTGAATTAAATGTGCTAAACGGTGAAACGAACAGATTAGCTTGATGTCTTACATCGAAGTCTGACCTATTTGTCTTCCAAAGAGCCGAGAGCTTAGTTAGTCTTTGTCATCGCCTTTTCACCACCATGAATATCTCCCTCTTACAGCACAGCACTACCAGTCTAGGAGAGTGTGGGCTAACATACCATTATCTGAAGCATGTGAAGCCAGCCACCTTTTTTAGAGCTGTCACCCACGTAGTGTCAGATATGGCAGTAGCATCTCTGGGAATCAGCCAGTTAGAACTCAACAGTGTCGCTCGGTAGGAACTGTACCTTAGCAGATGGAGTTACCCAAAAAACTGTTTCATAAAATTCAAGTAAGAGGGCCATCAGATGACTTTATAAGCTGCTGCTGCGACCTGCTTTTGTTGCTATTATGTAAACCGGCTGTAAAGTTACACTGTTTCTTTTAACTCTAAAGCATTTCCTGTAAAGTTAAATATGTTTAAATAATACAGATAATACAAAATGATTAACAGAAGTATTAACTAGTCAATTTTTGCAAGTTAGCAAAAAATTTTTTCGAACAATAAATGTTAGCTTTCACAACAAGCATTTCATATTTAATTATGATCCAGTCATTAACAGTTCATAATAATAATACAACAATATTTTGTAAATTTACAGCAATATTTTTCTTACAGTGCACCATCCTATAACCTACGCTAGAAATACACACTACATTTTTATTTAAGAGCCGCTTGCACCTTCTGTGAATCTGACAGACATAACAGGCATAAACGCTTAACCATTTCAGAGAAGCAAAATCAGCAGCCGCTAACATTAATAAGTCAGAATATTTACGTTATCGTTTGCGGTCGTGACATGCATGCTAATTTTGTTAGGCTTCTCATTTAGACACACAAATTGGACTTCTATCTCATCTTGCTTTTCCTGCCATTATTAAAATAACAGCTAGAGAAAGGACCACAAAGCAATTTGCATTAACATTGCATCCAGGGATATTATAGGAAAAAAAAAACATTACTAAATAAATGTCATCCAAGTTATATCATTCTTTTCAAAATGGGAAGTCAATTATTAGTGAGTGGATTGGGATATTAAACACAATTTCTGATTAAGTTTGAGTTTGTAGTGGTGCAGCGTTCAGGGTAAGTGTATGTGGAGTCAATGCTGTAGAATTCTGGTGTGTATTCATTGTCCACAATTTGACTTCCTCACTGGACATGGGCATGGTTAAAAATGGTTGAAAATCGCCCAGCACAGAAGTGTTAGGAACTAATGAAGAACAAGAAAAAAACGCTTTAAAAAACTATGCTAGAAAAAAGTCTGGTATAAAATAATGCTTTTCTCTCTGTCCTACAACACGGAATAAGTCCAGCAACATTGCCTAAGGATACTGAACTGTAGATTCTGTAGATTCATTCTCTCGAGATTTCCGTCAAGATTTTCTCATTAACATGAAAAGAAAGAGATAAGGTACTAGAGCAACACTGGCAAGCGCATCCATACGCAAGCTACATCCTAGACATGCATCCACGCACATTACACAAACACACCTACGTATGTGCACACAACACTGGAAAAAAATAACCAATTAACACTTTGGTCTTGCAGCTGAGGATTAGTCAAGCAGGTCATTAGATATGGAGAGTGCATCATACAGATCAGTCACTATCACTTTGCATCAATGTTACACTGTTCCGATGTCTAATTTAGTTTAAAGCTGCTTGATTTGTGCCTGGCAAGCAAACTGTAGCGTGAAAAGCCCAAGGTGATGAGATGAAGGTTGAGGTCTGGGTTTCAGTGGGTTTCGCTGATAAAATGTTGAAGTGTTGCTTCATGCTGTATTGTTGTCATGCACAGAATGGTGTTGAAGATACCTCATAGTTATTGTAATTGGCAATGGTGGATTTATTTAAAACACTCCTAACACATTCATAATTAAAGTACTGCATGTTTTTTTTTTTAAGAAATATTTATTCAGGTTATTTTGTCAGTTTTGTCTTTCTGGTATTTTACTGTAAGATAATGCATTGTTCAAATGACCAAATCGTTCATAGTACAGTTCTGTACAATAATAAAACATTTTGTAAATGGCAGCATTTTATTTCTTACATCATATAAACTGCACACAAAAAGACACATTACAATATTTGCTTTAAGGACTAAAGGATAAAAGGTGAAGACCTAGAACAGAAGACCTTGAACATGCATATTCTGATTGTTACATAACATAATGCACAACTATTTTATAGAAAGAAAAAGAAAAAAAAAAGATCAAGCGTTAGCATTCATAAGTCATAAAATTCCTCCTATTTCCTGGGGTTGTGCGATGCATGCTAATTTTGTTCGGCTGCCCATTTAGACAGAAAAATTGGACTTCCGTTTTCTCTTGATTTTCCTGCCATTATGTAATTTATTGCTTTGTCTCCGCTAACAACACACTTGAAGCTTTAATAAATCGTCTGTGAAGTATCCATGCCCAGTCTTACCCATAAAATACATTACTGTAGGTGTCTACTTATATAGAAAATTAAATGCTCTTCAGCTGAAGTGGAGGTACATCCTAGGTTGGGAAGTTCCACTGGGCCTTCATAAGAGTTTCATAATCACTGCTTAAATCATTTATGATGCAATGCTGGAGGGATAATGAAAGGCTTATGTTAAAACCTGGGGGTCACTTGAGGTTTTGAGTACCGTCTTAATATGAAAGAGGGATGAGTGAGGAACTTTCTGTTATGATTATAAATAGAGGTTTGACTCCTTATCTTGCAGGATATTAGTTTGTTCATACTAACAGCATGTCATGGTCCTCTAAAATTGTGTGAGGTTGTAAAAGGTATTCATTCATGCTTCATAACAGTGTTATAGATGTGAAACCTTTTGATTCAATTTTAAAATGAAATATCCAATCGATGATGAGAATATACAGTATGTAAATCTTTATAATGAATATGTAGATGTAATATGTAGAAAGATTTATTTTAGAATGTTGAATTTTTAATATTTTTTGTCTTAAACTTTAAACATCCATCCACATTTGCCTATATTACCCACATGCCTTTTGACTACCTATGACCTATAAGACCTATGACCTATATTCATCTCTACCTAAACAGAGTGATGCAGCAGAACTTTAGACCTTTCATTTGTCCATCTCTCTGACCTCCTCATTTGTACACTCTGCTCAACCAATCAGCTTCCAGAGCTACATAAAGCCTTTTATTTTCTAATTCTACCAACAGCACTGTCATGCAGATCTGACTAGCATCTATTCAGGTTTTAAGCAATACATTAGTTGGGAGTAAAGTTGTGTTGGTAGCAGGTCATATGGTCAAGCGTAAAGATCTGAGAAACTTTGACACAGGGCCAGATTGTGATGGCTACACACCTGGATCAGGACATTTTCAAAATGGCAGGTTTTATGGGATGTTTCTGGTATGTAGTGGTTAGTACCTACCAAAAGTTGTCAAAGTAAGGAAAACCAGGAATCAGAGACAGGAACATGAGTCCCCAATGCTCACTGATGCTCACGGGGAGCAAGGGTTAACCTGTCTTGTTTGATCCTACAGAAGTTACTGAACAGATTGCTGCAAATTTCATGCTGGACTTATGATAGAAAAGTATTAGAATACACATTTCATTACAGCTTGCTATGTATGCGGCTGCGTAGTCAGAGTACCATGCTGACCCCCTGTCCACCACCGAAAACACCTACAATGAGCATATGAGCAGCAAAACTGCTCCAGTGAGCAATGGAAGAAGGTGGACTGGTCTAATAAAGCAAGTTCATCAGTTTTTTACATCATGTGGATGGCCAGGTACGTGTTTTGCGCTTACTTGAAGAAGAGATACACCCAGAATACATTATGGGAAGAAGGCAAGCTTGCAGAACAGTGCCATGAGCAATGTTCTGCTGGGAAACCATGGATCCTGGCTTTCCTATGGATGCTACTCTGACACATACCACCTACTTAAATCATCTAGTGGTTAATATAAAGTCTGAGTGGTGTATTTAATGTGCTTCAGGGTGGAATTTCCTTTAAATAAACAAAGCACATTACAATGGAATGGTGCATATTTATACTTTACAGATGAGCATCACTGCAGCTGGGGAATATCTAATTTGATTGCACCTATATGAAGTACATAAATACTTTCACTAAGAAGTACAGCGTCTGGTGGATACTTCAGAGATTTCTCAAGGCTTCATGAATGTACTTTTAATCACAAGACAGCCTTATAAAACGCAGTAATCAAATTACACAACACTCTTGCTATATCCTTGTGCATTCTACCCAGAATTCAATTTAAAGGCATCTTATCTACGTAAAACGTTAATGTTAGCTTAAATGTTTTACAGGTGCCTTTTATAAATTCTCCGCTATACCGCTTTATAAAAGATAAATGGGTTATGCAAGCACAAAACATGATTCCTACAACTTTCCTTATTTAAGCCCACATGTGTGCTGAATGAATGATTTTAATGCTCTCAAATTAAATTGGAAATCTAATTTGCAGTTATAACTGTTGAAGCACTAATGTATACCTCCTACAGCTTAATTTATTTAAGGAGTCCATATGTCAAGTAAATGAAGGGGAATGGAGTGGAAACTTCATAGATAATGTCTCAAAGCTTCACTAAAAGTGCAGTTAGCTACAGTAAGACAAAAACTTGCAGGAGAAGAATAAAATATGTACAGAAACACTGTTGAACATTAGTACAGTGAAAATTCTTGGCAAAGACAAGGTGATATTTCATAAAATCTTTAAATAAATTGTGGCATTAGCCTTTAATAAATGACTAGCAGTGGATTCTGAACGATATATGTAATGCTTATAAATGTGTTATGAAATCCCAAAGCCCAGTGTAGGCATCCTTCACGAAAAGGGTTACAGAAAAAAAAAAAAAAGGATATAGCTCATGAAACAGTGGGAAAACGGGCATTTTTTGATTCAAGGTCACTGAATTTTGTCATTTCAAACATTTTGAGCAGACAGACTGTTCTGGAAGAGTGTCACAGAAAGGAAGCTGTAAAAAGTGAGAAAGCACAAATTGAAAGTGACTGAAACATCAACATTTTGTATTATTCAGTGCCATGAAAAGGAGCAACAGCTATAGAAAGCGAAAGGGCTACGATATGCTGTTTTCAGCAGGCACCGAGGACGAGAAAGACCCATGATGCAACCTAAAGCGCTCCATTTCAGGCACTGCTGCCAGAGAGATCAGACAAAAGCGAAATCCTCCATCTGGAAAACAACCCGAGAGTGACAACTGCAGCAAATCTTGTAGGCTATGCAGGCTGACATGCTCAAAAAGATATACTGTGCTCTCCTCAGGCCTTTTGTGGGGACTGAAGGTAAACGGCACAAAGCGTGTTGCTCATGAGTAATAGCATGACACATTCCTCCGTATCGCATAGCACCAACCTTCACTGTAATCAGTGCTGACCTCTTCTTCAAAATATTTACTTTCAACCGCTTTTTGAAAGACTTTCACACACCGCAGACCGCTCGTCCATGCACATACGCCTTAGCCTGAAAAAGGGCAGAGTGATTTAGTACCAAGATAGCAGGACAGGACTGACTGCTTCTTAAATGACTGATCCTTTGATTGATGTCTCTTTCCCTTTAAATGACCCTCAAGGTCAGGATGCGTTATCTGAATGCCAGCGACCGGAGAGCGATGAGCAAAAAAGCAGAGCGAACGAGCCTCCAACGCCCTGATGAGGTTGCTGACTGAAGCAACAGCTTCTTTTAGCTGCCACAGCACTTGCACTTTCTCCTGTAGATCACATATATTGCATCGTCATGCATCATCCTCGGAAAGGAGCTCAAAATATTAGCTTCTTTCGCCTCACATATAAACCATGCTCAAAATAACAATAATAGTCTTATGGGCCTTGGCTGAAGAATACATTTACACTTAATTATCACACAAATAGGGTTCTCTGTGAGTGTTCTGTCAGCAGAGCACACCAAAACTACGGATCTCGTTTATGTTTCTAGCCGGAGGCCTTGTTTGAGAAAAGCTGCTAACTGACATATTAAGTAATTGACTTGAAACAGCTGAATGTATCTGAGGAATGAGAGCTGAAGATGAATAAAATAAGCTGTTGTGTGGTAAAATGTTATCTACAGTAAAGATTGTATTACCAAGTGTTACTATTTTGGAGAAGGAAAATCAATGCTGTGGATTCAAATATAAAAAAAACCTATTCCTAATTGTTTGAAAATGGCTCAGATCACATTTCAGATCTTTAAATGCAAGGAATAATCAAATAGCATCCATATAAGAAACCGGAATAAATACATATCTGGTGCAGTTTTGTTTCGAGAACCTGAATGTACATAATCACTAATAAACTTTATTTAATGATTAATGGCATGTGAATGTTTGGGAATGGAATGAATATTCATTGAGCTATAAACATCCATCCATCCATCCATCCATCCAAACAATCCATTCATCCAAACAAACTGTCCATCCACCCATACAATCCATCCATACAATCCACCCATACAATCCATCCATACAATCCGTCCATCCATCCATCCACCCAGCCAATCCATCCAATCCATCCATCCATCCATCCATCCCCCATCCAAACAATCCATCCATCCATCCCCCATACAATCCATCCAAACAATCCATCCATCCATCCCCTATCCATCCATCCAAACAATCCATCCATCCAAACAATCCATCCATCCAACCATCCATCTACCCATCCATCCAGGCATTTATGCATCCACCCATACAATCCATCCATACAATCCACCCATACAATCCATCCATACAATCCGTCCATCCATCCATCCACCCAGCCAATCCATCCATCCATCCACCCCCCATCCAATCCATCCAAACAATCCATCCATCCACCCCCCATCCAATCCATCCAAACAATCAATCCATCCATCCCCCATCCAATCCATCCAAACAATCCATCCATCCATCCCCTATCCATCCATCCAAACAATCCATCCATCCATCC
>JAOTRN010000051.1:16101265-16111648 GCA_028566695.1 Bagroides melapterus
AGAATACTGTACACAGAGCTCTCTGAAATATAACAATAATCTAGCAATACAAGATGATTTTTGTTTCTCATGGTCAGTTGATTAGTGTCGTTAAAGTCAATGTCTTCTTTATGTGAATATGCTAATTAGGATTTTCTTTCAACTGGAGACAAGCAGTGAACTTAGAGACTGTAAGTCTTTTACCTAGAAAATCCAATTTATGTTTTAATAAGAAATCACATGCCTCCATAACCATTGGTACAGATGAATAATTTTCCACTGTTTACACAAAGAAAATAAGAGACTTGTGTTCAATAGGCTACATGAAATGAGAGAACTATAAAATGTGAACATATGGAAAAATAGAATTATGACGAATTTTTTTTTAAAGAAACCAAAGCTACACTACTGAGTAAACTGTCATCAATTGTACACCCAAAATGATGTCATGACTAATAAACCTTACTCCAGGGAAAAATATGTTAAATAATATGAATAAATCATAATATCTCATGAAATTCTGCCTGGTGTGAATTTCATTCTTATCCCAATGTTACAAGGAACAGATAAAGTAGATGCTCAGGACAGATAAAGTAGATGCTCAGGACAGATAAAGTAGATGCTTGAAACACTATGAAATGATTATTTCCTTAGGTTCCATTTATACTTGATTACACATGAACCTTTTTAAGAATTTGAAAATGTAAGTAATCATTAGTAAAAAAAAAAAAAGTTAAACTTTACAATAAAGACTTTAAAATAAAGCGCAACAAGCAACAAGTATAAAAAAAAGAATAAAATATATTTTATAATAATATAATTTTACCATGCACCAGCCATTGAAAAATATCATTTCCAGAAAATTGCAAGAGGACCAAAGGTGTCAGTGAGTAATCATATTTTTCAGGTACTCAGTGCCCTTGGTGAACAGATAAATTATATTAAGTAAATAATATTTTTTTGTCCAGTTGTGGATTATTTGTTGACCCATAGTAGTTTAAGTGCTTGAAGGCAAAGATTTAACAGAAATATGTTAGCAATAAGGCCTGGAAGATTCTTACAGATTCTTTAGATAGCCATCTCCATTTTAATCCGACATTTAAAGGTTTTTTACTGTTGATTATTTGGGCAGTTTTAAATGCTTATCAGCATATTATATCATGCATATTCCACCTGTCATAATTTGCAGATATATTGCATATTTATTCTTGTATTTTATTTGAAATCCCCCAACACACCCTGAAACCATGTGAGAGATATAATCTAGAGGAAGTGCTGTGTGTGGTGAAATGGTCTGACTAGTCACACTGGATCAGTTTGAGAGAATGTCCACACATCCTCTGGGACATCCTACAAAATGCTTTTTAAAAAAAAATGTTAGCCATTTTTCTTATTTTCCTGTTTAGCTGCTTCTGTTAATAATCGTTATTATTGCAACATAGCTAGTGACAATTCATCATACAGTAACTTAAAGAATGAGACAAGCATATTTACATATCTACAGCAAGTGAGAGACGTGGAAAATAAAGTCGAATAGCTTCATTGTGTTGATTAAAAGTGGTTTAAATGATGTGTGTGGAATTGTGCTTCTTTTGCTGTAAATTAACATTTCTCCTAAAATGTTAAATTAATTCAATTGTTTTACAATAAGGAAATAAATTTACCTTTTGACGTTAAAAAATGATGCCATAACAACTCGTTTTGATCTTTGCAAAGATGTCTTGTGTATGTCAGTAGTGTCAGTAGTGGACATTCAGGAGATGTCTAAAAAGACATCATAAAAACTTTTATTCTGACTATCGAAAGAACGTCCTTAAAACATCAGACAAAGACGTCTTTTAAAGGGCACGTTAAAAAGCTCAGTATTCTGTCTTATGTGTTACTTCACTCTTAAATAAGAAATGTGTCTTAAAACAGATGCAAAAAAAGCTTTCAACTATCACATAACTCCATAAAACCTCAGTTCATTGTTCAGTTATTCACATTTAAATAATATTCTTCAGCAAGTATATACCACATCATAATAGTGAGGAATTAATAAATTGAGGGTCATCTGAATTCATCCAAACCCCTCATTTTCCCCACTCAGGACTGAAAGTATTTCTAGCGGTTGAGAGCTCCTGTCCTGTTTATGTCCTGTCCTGTTTATTAGCAGACAGCAAGCTGCCTTTTATCTGTACTTGTGCTGACTGGATGAAGCAAATGACAAGCTAACATTTCCTTAGGTTTCAAACGTCAGACTATGCAAAAGCATCATCAAACTGTGCACACACAGTGAGAAAACCGTCTAGATAGTGATGCTAAAAGAAGAATTGCTTTGCTTAGTCTTTTACTTCTAGGCCTGCACAGTACATTTCAAATTATCCTTTAAAATGTCAGACCTCCACAAACACCTGAAAAGTTAATAGGAAGACAAGGGATGGCACCTGTAACCATTTTCCAAGCAAGAAAGAATCATTTCCTGTTGCCTGTGACATTTCATTTTCAGTAACACGTGCATAAATTAAGGGTTTTTGTTGTTGTTGTTGTTGTTTAACCCTTTGTGTTTTGTTAACATTAGGAATTAGTTTGGAGAATGTTGAGGAGAAACTTTTTTTTTTTTTTCGGAGAAACGAATGTATGAACTTCAGAACCTTAGTCCAGCCTTATTCAGGCGAACAGATTTCCGATGCTTCCATCCTATCTCCAAGGACATCTTTTTCTGGGCCATAATATGTTTGTGTGCTGAACATAAAGAATATGACGCATCATAAAATCTGTCCTTTAATGAGGAAGGAGAAGTAGTCTCTCAAAGTGCTGAGGACGAAGGCCATATAAAGAGTAAATGATGGAGAGACCCATTAAACATTCCCATTAGACAAAATGATCTGTCTTGCAAGCATCTCTCTCTCTCTCTCTCTCTCTCTCTCTCTCTCTCTCTCCCTCTCTGTGTGTGTGTGTCACACACACACATACACACACACACACACACACACACACCCTGAGTGCTCTTTCTATTAGTAGTCTCTCTCTCTCTCTCTCTCTCTCTCTCTCTCTCTCTCTCTCTGCATCTTCCTGTGTGAAGAGCATCTACGACATACCACATCTCAGCTAAAGGGCAGATCAAGTAATTGTTTAGCTTCAAATGCCAGATTTTTCTTTTCCTTGGAATCACTGCATAAATGGTGCAAACCTTGCTATAACTTGGAATGGAAAAGGGCAAATTTCTATTTAGCATGAATAACCATTAAATCAATATTATTACATGACTAAGATTTGCCTTCCCACTGCTCCAGTCACCAGTGTTTTAAATTCAATATCAGAGCATCTCAGTATGCGTCATCTGAAGCCTTCCTCTTCGTTATCAATAAATAAGTGCATTCTTATACAGTACATATAATAAATACAGTTCAGTGCTGAGGTTTAAATAGACCGAGGACCAAATAAAGACATTTACTTTATAGCAACAAAATATTTATGTTTTTGTTTTGACAGTTGGTCTTTTGTTATAATCAACAACAGACATCTATGATATCAATAATACTACATGAACATCCCCATCATCCCCTCCCCATCTCCGCAGCACTCCAGTAGTCTCCTCAGATCAGTACTCCTCATCGTATCAATTATTAACATAATTTCTCTTTAAAAAATGCACCGATATTTCAAGCGCTTTGTTTCACATAATAATATTATTGTAAATATTTGTCAATGTTATTTGTCGTTATGCATCTCTACATCTACATTAATGTCTACAGAAACCAATACTAATCCTTTTACTATTCCTAGGTTACAGAAGTTGATCTTATTAAAGTTAAAAGGCTCACATACTGTAAGTTGAATTCCAAAGCATTGCTGTTTGCCAATTATATGCCTTAAATTTTCAATATGGAGCTGCAAGAAAGGGAGTAGATGAATCATTTCTTTCTGCTCGGAGTTATGATGTACTACCATTAATATATGAATAAATCAAGTTGAAATCAGTGACTTTGCACTCCTAAGCTCAGTAGCATTTTCAGCATTTTCTTTTTAATTGATGTGAGACCTTCCTGCTGTATGCCCTCCCTGCACTTCCATGCACTTCCTGCAGTATGACTGAAAATCTGAAGTAGATTATGGACACGCACTGCACTACTGCAAAACACTGTACATTTTGTACATATATTGTTAATAATTATTATAATTATTAATTAAGAAATATTGCATGAGATTTTATAAGCATCAACCTATCAGAAATAAAATAGTTTACGTGTTCACTCTGTGTAAAAACCTATCGTGATTAACAGTGAGTCACAATTATGCAGGATCCTCTGTTGATGTGTCTAGAATAAAATGAGCCGTACTGTTCATTATTTCACTACCTTTACCAGGATGTTAGCATTCATCTTATTATCATCCCCATGAGAATGCCCTAAAGTTCATCCCTGTTGCTGCTTTACTGTGGATTTACTGTGATATTTTAAATCTAAAGGATTTATAGATATTTAGAGATAGACATTTCTATCCATTGAATGAGAGAGATACAAGCCAAATTATACTTTAGTAATAAATATATAAGTATGTATCCATATGTATATACAGTATTAAATGGATTAATTATCTGAATGTGATGCAAAACCTCTTTTTCCACTGAGCAGCATTTGGATCCTCTTATTATGTTAATTATTCGCTTCCTTCGCTTCCTAACATGTCTGTTAGAGTGCAGGTAGATGTCATATACTGTCAGCTTTAAATTACTTCTTGAAGGCTCAAAGGGGTTTGGCAAAATAAATAAATAAAAACTTCTTCAACCTCTTTTTTCTGTACTATTAACTGTAGATCATAACTTATTTTTCTTGTGGTCTTAAGATATCAAAAGGTTTTCTTCTCTTCCGATAACAAAAGTTATTTTCTGCATTCACACAGCGGTAGTACACTAGCATTACAGAATTGTGTCCATTGTTACTTAACTATTACAGTTACTGAATATGTATGTATAAACACTGTCAAAAGTGTCATACATTTAAGACATAAAATTCCTTAAAATGCACAGGATAATGGAGCCTGATGTTGAGGTCATTCAATGTGTAACAATGACAGGTAGAATAAAAAGCAGGTCATTAGAAAATACCACAGCAGCATTTACTAACAATCTTTCAGAAAAGAGCTCAAAAATTTTGGGAAAATTAATATTTTCTGTGATATGTTCAACTGTGTGTACCACATGTTCAATAGACTCTGCTGAAACCTATGACATTTCCCTCTGAACTTTGGGTCAATAAATAGTTCCAGCCTCTTCACTCTTAGTAATTGCTTTCCTCAGGTCATCATGTCTAACTTAAACCAAAGTTATCTTTAGCCAATGACCACAAAGCTGCAAACTCCACTGCCTCTGTGCAGATGACTCTGGTGATGAACGACGGAACACAGGGTCCAGCGAAGTGGGCAGACCCTCGAACCCAGCGGCCAAAGAAAGGGTGGCCACATGCTACCCGGATCATTACACCACCTGAGCCTAGATCTCTGCTGCCACTCTGATTGATAGCCTCGGCTAACCCAAACCGCCCAACGGTGGCCATCTTATCCTGCCCACACCGCGGCCCATCCATCTTGGCTCTGGTGCTCGAGCTGCTCTGCGGCACTGTACATCTCGTCGAGGGGTGCCAGTTTCCTCAGTCCTAATAATGGCACCATGATTTAATGGACACATTAACGGCAAAACTCGATACGTCATAGTAAATTACTGCGAGCCTGCCAGGCAGACGCAATTAATACAACAACAGATCTGGAAGTTGAATTCAGATCATCGCACAGCTCACGGTAAGTCATTATAATAATAATGTTTGCATTATACTACATGTTTATGAAAGGAAAAATACCGAGTGGTCTTTAATACAGCAGACTCTGATGTTTGCTTGTTTCCTTTTTTTAAGTGAAATGCTCCTCATCTATGCTAATAATGATAATACAAGCTACAAAATAGCACTAGTATCATTTATCCTGGCTTAGACAAGTGTCTCTGCAAAAGAACATAAGATAGAAACTACTAATTCAATCAAGCTAGAAAATCTCATTTGTAAGCAACATCTGCTTATAACTGCAGAATTAGCAGACCTGTCTCTGAAATCTCAAATATGAACTGACTCTGGAGAAGTTCCACCCTTTTCTCCCACTAGTGATCTTCTGGCAAGTGCTTTCCTCCAGACTCAGCATGAAAGGTTTCTGACAAGGTAAACAACGAACCTTTTATATACATTTATGTGAAATAAAATCTATCAGTGTATGATACGATTAGCTAAGATCAAGCAAGTACTGAATGCACTGAAATTTCTGCTACCAGAGATTGCAGGTATTAAGGACAGTTGAGCTTTTGATGTATGATATTTTCTCTGCACTGACACTTGTGAGAAGTCATCTTAATACTGTATATCCGCTTAATAATGTTCATATCTTCGTGAGCTCTACATTGCAAACCCTGCTAGGATCAGACCCCGTGGTCCCTACAGATGGAGTACATTTGTTCCATATTTGCTCCACCACATGTTTATATAAAGCTCATGTGCAACATCCAGAGCTGCAAATGGGATGGTACGTGTGAATGTTAATGAAATTAGCTGTAATTACCAAGTTTTCTCTTGAAATCACAGGTTGAGGTGATGAGTACAAGCTGTGCACTCTCAGATCTGTTGTGTGTTAGAGTTGGCCTAATAAAATCTGACAAGATGGAAGCAGTTTTATCGGGCATGGATTTGTTTTGAACACTCACCATCTTCATACTTAACAGTGTAATTACCTGTGAAGTAAATTACACTGTAAAGTTTGAAGATGCTCTTATGTTAGTCACGTAATTTTGTTTTGAATGAATTTAATTTGTGCTTCTACTTCAGAGATTACTAACCTCTGTACACCGTATCTTATGTCATTGTCTCTAGCATTTACATTGACATAAATGTACCAGCGTCTCCTGTACCTTAAACCATTGCTTAGTTATATTTGTGTATCCCCTTTATTGTTCTTGAAAATCATTAAACTACCCATAATTTTTAGTTTTTATCATTATTGGGGTTTTTTCCAGTGGCACATGCTCTGTTCTGGTTCATTCTTAGAGTTATTATTATTGTGTTTGTTTTGAAATGGCCCATGCCTTTGTCTAATTCTATCAGCCTCATCTTAATACAAGTAATTTAACCAGAAAGAAAATGCTGTCATGCGAATAATTCAATGAAGCCTGGCACACACCCTAGATGTATTAAACTATCCTCAGACGGAGAGCACAACAAGCATGCCAAACCATAATTTAAAAAAAATAAAAAACACAAGGTACAGTTCATCAGCCTTTGAGATCATTTCCAATCTGTATGGGTGCCAGCATGCCTCCTCCTTTCTCCCCTGCTTCAGTAACTGAGAGAAAAATAAAATGAATGCCATCTCCCTCCTGTCTTGAACACCTCTGCAGCCAGATGCATAATCCAGATGTACCCAGTTTCCCTGCCACCTCTGATGCTCCAATAATTTTCATCACGGTAATTATTGCTTAATGTTTCTATAATCTGCTGCATAGAGGAACAGGTTTTAATTCCAATCCAGGTTATAAACATCAGTGCCTGCTCTCTGTGCCCTGTCTTCCCAATGTTTGCCATGCATATTTATTTCCTACTTTCCTTTGTTTTTATTCGTAATGAATGCTGGCTGCATTCCCTGATCAGGAATGACCCTACAAAGGGATGCCAAGGTTCACTAAAGATCGAAAGGTGTCAACCAATGAACCCATAGCTTTCATCTTAATGAAGTGGTCACGTGCATGCATGTTTGGCAAGCAAAGCTGGCATCTGGTGCCCGAGTGCTCAGGCATGCTTGCGGAGTTTACTTACATTTCACCTGAACAATTACTCAGAATGAGTGATTAGCTACTTAGTCACACTCTTCTGGGTCTTTTATTCTGTCTAAAGAGAGCCATAGACATCCATGCATGCTATAATGAACTAATTACCCAAACAAAAAATAAGACCAAGCTACCGGTGTCTTTAATGCAGCCTCATCAGACATAGTTAGGTAGTAACACTGTGTCCCAATTCTTCATAAAGAGAAAAAAATGACTTGCATTCCTGCACTTGCACTTGTACTGAACTTGTGAGCCTATAACTTGTTGAAATTCAGAATTCATAGGCTGCAGTCTTTGCTTATACCCCTGGCTTGTGTCACTTTTATGGTTTTAATTCTCAAAGGATTCTTGGCTGTATTGTTTCCTGCCTTTAAATTTTATCACTTTATTGATTCAAAAGTCTCACACACACACTCACACGCATACACACACGCGCACGCACAAACACACACACACACTGAATTTTAGACGCTAACAGCTCCTGGTCATAGTACAAAGCCTTGTGTCAGGGCCTCCTACAGAGATTACTTCTATCTATGATTTCCCACTACTCAATGTGTAATAGAAGAAACTCTGAAAACTAGGAAAAAATCTCCATAGAGATACAGATAGACATCATTTACGCACACAGCATTATCAAACATGGCCACCCCCGAAACAGGCAACTGATTTACAAACACCTTTAAAAGACAAAATCTACATATAAACTGAATAAAATATGCTTGACCATATGGCATTTTATTACAGAAAGATAGCATTTGATTCTGATTAGTAGAAGCAGTAGTGATAGTATATTTCATAAATTATTATTTACAGACCGTGTACTCTAGAAAGAAAAATCTGAAGAATCTCAGATCTGTACAAGCAGGCTTCCTTTAACTCAGACCAAACATTTGAATTATTATCCTTTTTCTACCATTTTTATCTCCCACAGCCAATTCAGAGCCAAAACATTTGATTTTGGTCCTATTAGACCAGAATGTACATTTCCAGAATGTTCCAATTACAGCTCCAATGATGGCATTCAGACACTGAATTTTGTGGGTTAGTGCGGTCAATCATAACCCAACTTATGAAAATACTAAATTAAGGAAAGTTCTTAGAGAAAATGACTTTTTGTTCAGAGAAATGTAAATTCTTTTTTAAATTCTTCAAGTGGAAAATTTGAATCACTGTTGCCCATTCTTCTGAAACAAATCGTACCGACGTTAGAATGTAGCACACACCAACTGACCATCAACAGGTTAAATAAGATATAAAAACAGACCTAAAGCATGGCCTTAATTTTAGAAGATGAACTACAAATTCACGAGTCCCCTGATGTCAGATTATTGATAGTGAAGAGTTTACTAAAGAAAGAGTCCACTGACCTCACCATCTGTGGAATGAATTAGCTAATTATCTTATGTAGACTTTCATAAAGCCCTTTCTAAGGGCTTACGCAGGACATCGGTGCAAGAGCTGAGATGCCACAGGGTGATAAGACTGTTTGATCCTCATCAACAAATTCTCATTTTCTTACAAACTCTCTTTCTTTCAGAAGCCACAATTCTTTTCTTAAGAATTGCAAATGTAAAGGTCTACCATTGAAGGTGAAACTTTAAGGATATCTGGCTTAAACCTGTTTCAAACAGAGTCTAAGCTTCCGATTCTGTTTAGCAATTATCTCTTTCTTTATGCCCTGCTGTGGCTTGTATAAAAGAAATGAGGTGAATAAAGATTGATATGTTAATGGACTATCAGGATGGATTGAATAATTAACACTAAATGGTAATGACATGTCCTTCATACTTATATCTTGTACCCAAATTAATGTAGGTGTCAATGATTTTAACTCATATTGGCGTATATTAGCAATTTACTGTATAATATAGAATAATTTAAGGCAGTGTACCAAGAGCAGGGTGCCTCAGTGGGAACAAAATTCAGACCCAAATGCAGGGAGAGAAGACAGACAGGGGTTTTATTAATAAAATCAGAAAAGCACCACAAACAGGAGAACACTAGGGGAAAAACTAAAATACAAAACAAGATACAAGAAAATCAAATTCATAAAAACAGAGAACACCAAGTAATAAAAGGTATAAATAGGGAAGGTAATTAGCACGACATGAGGAACAGGTGTGCAGTGGCGGAGATAAGGATCAGCTGGTGCAAACACACGTGAGAACACAAAGAAAAGCATGGATAGCAAGGGTATGAACAAACCCTGCTCCAAGACACAGTGTTTCTCAACTGGCTGGTCGTTTATGATTGGGTCACAAAATGAATCCTCCCTGTAGCTGTTATTATAACCATTAACAAATTCAGTGGTTGGCTTGTGCATCCAATTAAATTCTGTCAGATTAATTCATCTCTAAATAGTTGGTGCTAATATAAATAAATGGATGATTTTGCCTCTTCCTATAAAAGGCTGAAATATATTTGTGCAGACCAAACTGGAATTTAGAGACAAAACACTCAAACCATAAACAAAAGCTTGTTCATTTTTGATATCCTCTTAGTCCAAAATTTCAAAAATATGTGCGCTCTTCAACCACTTTATGAACAAGCACTTTATGCAT
>JAOTRN010000051.1:16111748-16123517 GCA_028566695.1 Bagroides melapterus
TTTTGATATCCTCTTAGTCCAAAATTTCAAAAATATGTGCGCTCTTCAACCACTTTATGAACAAGCACTTTATGCATCATACAAACTCACTTGTTACACTGCCAAATGCAAAAGGCCCGCACAAATACAGAGGATCTTGTATTACCTTCAGCAATCAACATGACCAGAAAGCTCACAAATCTAACAAAAATCCCCCAAACTCCAGTGACAACATAAAGTGGAGTATACAGTACAATATTATACTCCACATACACAGCAGACAGGATTAACCCAAGTGACTATTATGCATTTCAACTAGACAAATCAAAATATGTATGCGATCATACCATCCTGATGTTGAGACACATCCTCAGGTTTCCTGTTGATTTGCACAGACTATGATTTCAACTCTGATTCTGTTAACTGCATTTACATCTCAATTTTATGTTTATGCAATTAATAGTTTTCATATTGAGCATGCATTTGTAATTCAATATTTGGCTCAGTGTTTGTTTTATTTGTTTATAAGACTAGGTAAATTGCATTGACTCAGGATTATGTGTATGCATTTATATAGTGGACCACTTTAATATTAATGCCATAAATAATTAATTTTGCACTTTATTAAGCAATAATAAGATGTTGATGATGATGATGTACAGCCTTAACACCTCTTTTCCCTGTATGCTTCTGTAGTAAATAATTATTATCCAACTTTACTAGTCCTATGGAATGAACAAGTTGCATTAATAATATTATTATGCAAAATGAATTTCTTGATTTACTTCTTTTTGATGAACAACCTTAGAATAGTGCTAAACCAAAACCAGTTAGGAAACACTGATTTGAGGATTTATGGATGGTTTTTAAAGCTCACAGTTCTGTGTGGAATTGTGACAATTACTTAAAAATATCTATCATAAAAATCCACTTTACAGAACTCTATAATTTTGACATATGAGCATCCAAGTCAGATGAAATGTGTGGATTTCACTTTGTTACATGATTCATGACAAGAAGAGGCAAACTTTCATGAAATGACAGTTGGTGAAAAGATGATTGATGCTATGCTGAGCTTATCACCAGCGTCTATTGGCTTTATGACAAAATCCTAAAGGACATTACAGCCTGATATTGTTATTCCAAACGAAGCACAAGGAGCTTTCAAGGCAGTCTGAACATGAAGAATGTTTTTTATAGAGGCTGAGTAGGGACTGAATGTGCAAAATCAGGTACAACGAGACCAGCTGATTAAGAGTTCAATGATTATCTTATTATTTTCATTAGCCACTCTATCCTGGTAAGACTCACAGTTGGCCTGGAGCCTTTTCCATGTGAAGTGGGAATACACTCAGGACGGACTGCCAGGCTTTCAAAGGGCAAGGACAATCTCAAGCAAATAAGCAAAACAACATTTTTTTTTGTCTTTTCAGGAACAGACAATTCACAGCAATACACAGATGTGCTAGTCATCTCTGCCAGATAAAGATGAAAAAGCTTATTCACTAAGTTTTATGAGAAGGTTAGGGTTAGGATGATACCTTATTAATCAGAAACCTTCTTAAAATTATAAATATTACTATGGAATAGTTCATTTAATGTTCACCATATGTTCATACCTGACGCCAAGATTTTTATTCACATATTCTTTATGAACTGTGCACTCTTATTTTGAATTCTCATTGTATTCTGAGTAGTTTTTTGAACACATCTCATTCCCCTTAACTGTTCCGTGTGTTTGGCAAGGTTTACTTTCAGTCTGACATTTCTGATTTTCTTTTTGAGCTTTGACCTTGCCGTCTATCAAGTACAAAATGCCACATGCAAAAGCTTCATTTCCATATTGATTTCTTCCTCTACTTTGTACATGATGCAATTCCTGTAATTACTATGAGCAAGTCACCCACAACATGTTTAGTTTTTTGTGCATTTTAGTCCATTACTAATGCAAATTTGGGATGTTAATCAATTAGGTCCTAAAAAACAAAGGCATCAAATACATTATGTTTTCTATAATATCAAATTTATAGAGTTGCCCGTTCCTCAAGAACACATGATCAAAATATATGTTCTAGTATGTTTCATCACTACTGTGATAATGCAGGGCAAGCCCTTGGCAATATTATCCGATAAGAGAGATGACTGTGTAGAAAAAAAGATGCTTTTTCACTGTAGGATGTTCGCTAGCGTAATGGCTGTGGCACATAATTAGCTGGCTTAGTTATCTTTGATTTATATAACCTTCCAATCACTCCTTAATCAGCAGTAACCAATGATCTGTGAAGAAGCCCAGCCTATTTAATTAGCCGGCATAAGTGCATTATACCAACCCTAGTTACTAGGAAGGGTTTTTAAACATTAGATAAAGTTGTCACATTCACTACACTGATGATTTAAATTGCTAATTTATAATTATAAGTCAAACCTTTGGGATAGCAAATCAGGAGGACAGCAATATAAATAAAGAAGTACATAATGATTTTTCTCTCTCTTTCCCATATTTTACATGATAGGAGCTCTATGCATTAAAGTAGTGTATAGAAATCTTTTATATCTGCATGATAGGAAGTAAAGCCTAAAAAATGAGGAGTGGAGCAGGAGGAAGGTGAGATGTTATTCAGAATCTGTATCTATTTTGCTGTTAACTATACACCATCACGGGACAACAAATACTGTGCAATAGATATGCAGTAGATCGTAATGTAGCCCAAAGTAAAACAAACATTTTGTCTTCTAAAACGTTTTGGAAGGAAATGTAAGAGAGCACTATCACTCATATATCAATATAAGATATCACCGAGAACTGAGCAAGAAACTGAAACAAGTAAGAGGTCATTTGAGATGCTTCTAACCTTCTTACCATTATTACTGTTTACGTTTTATCAGTTTATGGCTGCAGAGTCAAAAGAGAATTATGGCTTTTTTCACTTCTCAGCTTCTTTCTTTCATTGCAAGACAGCAAAACATGTACAATGGCATGCAGCAAGCACTCACTGATGTGCATGACTGAAAAATAACCATCATTAAAACATTATGGTAGAAACTACAGCAAAGTAAAATAGAAGCGACACATCATGTGCTGTCTCCTGTAAGAGGAACTCTGTGCAGTGGCACTAATGTTACATTAGCTAGCTTTTATGTTAATCAGTATAAGACGTCTCTGCCATCATTACCCCTCAGACCTCCATCGATGGTCGCAACATTTTATTCTCGATCCACTGTTGTAATGGTCTCCAGAGGGGCATGGCTTTTGCCTCAAGCACAAACAGAAAGATTATCCTTTTTAAGTAGCAATAGCTTTTAGCAGTCACACATGGGTATTTGAGTCAGGACCTACTCATGGACTTCAGTTATGTTTTGAATTCAACAGCTTATTAAGCACACTCACCTGCATCTCATTTACTAATCACCTCTTCATCCTTTAAATACTTCTCAGTTTAGTTTGGTCATTCCATCAGCCTAGAATTCAAAGCCTGTGTTCACAGTAATTCTCTAGTATACGTGAGCTGGTTTTTGACCTTTGTTTACTGTGTTTGGGGAAGTTGTAATTGTTTAGGAATGCTGTCCTGTTCATTCAGCTTCAATTTTTACCTGACATTTTAGTTGGTAAAAGCCCGTTTATAATAAAAACCTGTCATACATTATAACCTGCATGTCTCCATCATCCTGTCCAAGAGACATTACCTTACACTACATTCAAAGAACACATAACTAAAAAAAAAAGAAATAAATCTTTCTCATTAGAGTATTAAAGTTGTAAACTACAAATGTCAGTATTTGTACATTAATTTTACACAAGGTGATATGTTTGCTCACTTTAGTTAATAAGCCTCTTTGATGGTAAGAGATATTCATACAGAAATATATATATATATATATATGAAAGTAAAACAATGGATTATAGAGAAGAACAAGAAGAAATCAGCTCAAACTGTAAACAACAGAAGGCTGAAAATGACAGAAAACCCTATGCAAGAATCCAACATTAGACAGACTTTTTAAGGATTCCATATACTGTATAAAGAGGGGAAACATACACAGACTAATAAACACTAACAATCCAAATAAGGCTAATAAGAGACAATAAATACCACTGGAAAAAATCCTAAAGCAGGAATTATTATGCTGGTAACTTCTATCAACTTCTATTATTATTATTATTATTATTATTATTATTATTATTATTATTATTATTATTATTATATTTAACAAAATATCAATTCATGATTTGTTCTTTTAATCCTACCAATATTTTTAATATATTTCATGCATTAAAAGCTTTTACAATTTATATTTCAGAAAAATTCCTTGGAAACAGGGCTTAGAATATTAGCATTGCTTGCTATTGTGAATTACTGGGCAGAATTTACATTATTCTTATACATTTTGCTTTTATCCAGAACAAAAGAATCAAAACTAAGCAAGAGGTAAAGTAAGTATTTACCAAGTGACCAGAAACAAGTACAAAATAGCTGTAGGAAGAATAGAAAGAAGTCAACAATCTTTGTATCTTGGTATCAATTCTTGACACTAGTCAATCGTTTACAGTATATTATTGCAAGTATTTTACCAAGAGCATTCATAATAAGCTCCTTAATCCTATTTTCTGCTACTAAAACCCAGTGATTTGATTTTACCCATGCTTAGAGCAGTGCACTGTGTTCAAAACAAATCTAACAAAGTTAGTGAAGCACCGTGGACAATTTCAGCTTCCTGCCTACACCTAACCACCTAAGCGGAGTCTCCTGTGTCAAACATATAGTGACTTCATTAATACACACCAAGACTTACATGACCACTTGTAGGCCATAGAGATGAAGGGCTCTCTTAATGGTGGATGTTCATACTTTGGTACATAATTCCTCTAAAAACTCTTTCCCCAGTTGTTGTTTTGGGGTCCTGTGTCAAACCTAAAGCTCAACCCGGAGGGTTAATTTGTGCTTTGTTCCTGGATAATGCACTGTCTGTCTGATCAATGAGATTTTTATACAGTAATTTTTATACTAAAATTGTTTGTACAGATGCTTGTGGTACTTGGAAAATGCTCCTAATGATAAACTGGACTTTGTGGACTGGTGCACTTTTTTTTTTCATAGTATTAGAGCCTAAAAGCAGAGTCTCTAAAGTAATACATCCACAGCTAAACTCCTTTTTCCACAACACTAATTATTTAAAAAGCTTCTGAAAGTCATTATGTTCATTTCTGCAATCTTTTAGGCTGTTTAAAGAGACGGTCAACTTGACCCACTGGACATCTTAAACAATGAATTTAATCTAATAAAGCTGGATAAAGCTGTTGCTAATGATAAGAAAAAAAAAACTCTGATCTGAATAAAGGAGATGCACAAATTGAAATGTATGGTAACATGTGAAATGTGTGGAGTTGTGGAAAAAATGAGATTGGATATTTTTAACCTATGTGTAATCTTAGATGTTGATGATGCCACAGATTTACTAGGGAATTCAGGAAAAGATTTAACTTTTTTTACTCGAGTTGTTATACTAATGATATCCCGTATGTTCTGTGGTGAAATATTTCTATCCTCATGGGGGTGGTCTCATTAAGGATGACCCCACCCCATCCACAACACACAGGTAAATATACGCTATGGTGTTCACAGTCACCAGATCTAAACCAAACTGAACACTTTTAGCTTTTGGACAGATGTGATTGATGGCTTTCAGCATCACCAAGTGAAATGATTGACCTGCATTTTTAAGGTGATTTTTAAATGCTAATTTTATGTCTTTTCATACTAGCACAATCATTTTTCATAAACTCCTAAGTAAAAACAAGTTTAAACATAGCTTGTGTATTTTTTATCATAGTGCTTAATACTGTTCTACAAAACAGGTATTCTAACCAAAGGGAGCTATTTTCACAATCACAATGTAAACCCTAAAATAAGCTCCAAGCTGTGGTGTGGCAGTTTGTGATTATAGGTACAGGCAGTAACCTGGCACTGAGCATTGTAATTGTAAGCAACGGATATAGTTACAATAAATGCATTATCAAGAGAAGTGGTTGGGTTTGTTTCTATGAGAGCCTCTCAAATCAGTTTCTCTCATTTCCTTTTGAATGAAGAAAAAAAACAGTGTGTTACCAGCAGCTCAATTTTTCACAGGGATGTATGATTAGATTTGACTCATAAATCTCACATCAGTAAGATCTGTATGTATGGAACTCATAGAGTACGTTATTTGTGTTTAGTAGATCAGGGTTTTTTTTTTTTATCTTATTTCTGTTTAAACTGGCATGACATAAATATTTAACAGATATTAAATAGATTCAACTTTATTGTTATCACACACGTACAAGTACAGGCAATAAAATGCAGTTTGGCATCTAACCAGAAGTGCAAGTGCAGGATAAACAGTATTAACACAGCATAATACACAGATGAATATTCTATGGACAAGATATACAGGTTGGGTGCTATAGACATGATATATTATGTTTTATTATATTATGTAGACATAGTATACAGGTGTTATTGACATAATATAGAGGGTGTTATATGTTATGTATTATATTGACATGATATACAGGATGCTATATATTATATAGATATAATATACAGGTGCTATTGACATATATACAGTGGATGGGGGATGGGGGGAATGGGGGTAGGTCAGCAGAAGGCAGAGTTCAAGTAAGAAGACAGTCTTGAAGTGCCTAGCGGAGTGTATGGGGCCAAACAGTCTATGGGCAGGGTGGGAGGTGTCTTTAAGAATGCTGCGAGCGCTACGAAAATTGAATTGTGCTGATCAAAACTATGACTACATACAGCAATTAAACCACTAAATATAATAATTATACCACTTAAAGTAAATTGTTTGTTAATAGAAATTAGTTTGTCTGCTGACAATACGTTTTTTGTTAACAAAAGGTTATCAAAGATTTGGTCATTGTTGTTATGTAAATTTCAAAGGAAACCCAGTCACCACTTGCTGCACACAGTTAGCTTTAATTTGTATAAACATTCTTGCTCTTCATGATTTGGGCAGCTCTGTTCTGTTCCGAGACAAGCAAGACATACAATAATATTAAAACATTGGGAAACACCATGGAATTTTATCCATTTGTTCATTTTCTGATCTGCCCATCCTACGCAGTCTTTCAGGTCATGGGAGACTGGAGCCTTTCCCAGGGGACTTGGGGCACAAGGGGGTGGACACCCCGGATTACAGGACACAAATGCACACACTCACACACCCTTTCACACACTATGGACAATTCAGAGATGCAAAAAAGCCTGTCACACATGGAGGAATCCCCTAAAGCAGAGGGAAAATTCTCACCCCTCAGCCACTGTGCCATCCCCAATGTCATTTTATCATTTTTATATTTTTCAGATCGATGGTAAATGACTGACTTATTGACTTATAATATTTGTAAAATACTTGTAAACAGGATATGTCATCTGAAAACCCCTATTTTCAGTGTTTCTCTTTTTGTTTCTTCCGAATAATTTTCAAATAATGTAGGATAACAAAAACTCACCAATAGCAGCAAACAAAAACTTCAGCAACTAAGCAAGAAAATATTTTTCTTTCCATAGACGTGTGTACATTTGAGACAGGTTACATATATTTTACTGTTACTATTATATATTTTATTACAGCATTAATAAAAATCCTTTTCTTTGGGTGATTTTAAGGAACTGTTTAAGCCTTTGTTTTTATTATTAAGTGACCTATACCTGTAATACATAATAGATAAATTTTGGTTGCTATTGTCAAAGAAACTTATGAACAATGTTGTGACATTGAATGAAATATGATCCAGTTACACAGCTGTTCACATATGGATTGCTCATTACAGACCTATAGTCATAAATGGCTTAAAGCCTTAATTAATGGTTAATGCATCATCTGTTAATGACTTTTGAACACGTTATAAAGTCATATTATTAAAAAGCCATATTAATAATTCAGACTATGTGCTTCCTTTCTAGTAGTGTACTTTAATTTGTCATCAGGTTTTAATAATTAATACAATTATTTAAATTAAAAGATCATCTATTAATGACTTCTGGTAACCTCACAGTATCTCAACTGGTTGTTTTAATATGAATAACATTATTAATTCAAAAATGTGTTTTCAACCATACATTGATTCAGCAAATGGTGAATCTAAGGAAATACTGTGTGATCTAAGGAAATACTGACCTGAAAGATTTTTCTGAAGAACTGTGGGCAGTTTTACTGCTCAGAATAAACACCGGACTCATAAATACTCCCATAAGAACAGTTGTTGATTATCCAGGCAACAACACCCAGTGTTTAAATTCAATTTATGTAAATTTATGAACTGGTTCTTTTGCGTAAATTCACTTATTATTTTTGTACAAAATGTATATGGGCTCTAACATCTACAAGGTTAGAAGAGGTATGGGAATGATGACCTTGTGACAACAGAACATATGAACACCCCACATGGTTAAAGGATTAATACTTAAACACATAAATAAATAAAATCTGCTGTTGGTGAAATATTTACCATGAATTTAAAAACAGACGAAAGCTTAAACGTAGGGATAAAATACTTACAACAGATACTTACCACACATCTTATGATGTAGATGGGATGATTGGTCTACGGGTCTACATTTTACTCATTATACTTATTTTTATTCAAAGAAACTTACAAATGAGCTGAGCAGATCGATTAAGGGTCTACTTCCAGAACAGTAGACTCATCTTGGCACCAGAATCTGACTCAATAGCCCAGTGCCTTGACTTCTGCCCCACCACTGCTCTGTTATACTGGTGGAACATCACAAACAGCAGCATCACAACAAAATTTTAGCAATGAGTAGCCCAACTATTACACAATCTACTCATAACTTTTTCATGACAGCTCTCCTGAAACTCTGTTAAATTATATTTGTGTTTACAAACCAAGCCTCATCCTGTGTGCACATGTTTCAGCTGGAAGAAATAAAAAAATAGATTGCCTATGCATTTTGACATGATTAGCTGAAGGTGCACTGCAACACAAATCAGGAAGTAGCACACATTACCATAAATAACATCAAGTAAATGGCTCGGCTTAATAGGAATGATGATGCTTTGATCTACAATCAGTTGTCTCCTGTCCATGAAGCTGTATTCATTATCTTATGACAGGCACTTAAAACTGAGGAAAAATATTCCAACCTCTGTAGGAGTGCATTTGTGTGGATGAATCCTCCTTAAACAAGTGCTACAGGCATTGCTCCAAGGCTTTTTGTGTGTTTACAGTGTTCTTCATCGAACATGCAATGGATATAATTTATGCACCATCACACCTACATGTCAAGTTGTTTGTGAGTATTTTTTTTCTTTTAGTTAATGGCTACTTTAGCACTTCTTTATAGAAGATTGTTGATTTTTTCAATAATTGCAGTATTATTATGTAAATATATGGGCATATAAATGAAGGATTGTAGTGAGTGGTAATAGCCTCTAGTATTCTAACTATGCAATGCTTGTCTAATTACTTAAACACCGTATAACACCCATTTCTCTGTTTTCCATCTAATTCAATAAATATTAAATACACTCATTTTGATATTCTCTATTTAAGCTCTTTAAAAATATAATAACCACAACTGTGGGGGAGAATGTGTTATTTAAATATTTTCATAAAGACTTTTATATTCAACCATTATTCCTTACATTCACAAGTATTTTTTTTCCTTAGTACAAAAACAATTGCATATAGTACAGTCATCTGTATCAATTCTAGATGAACGCAGAATTCTATCAGCCTTAGAATGAAAGCTCACCAGTCTTGGTTGCGAACCATCACCTTGCCAAGGGATTTGCTGAATGATGGTGTGAAGAAACCCTGCTCTTTCTGAGACTTGACTGCAGTGGAGAAACCAGCTGTTAGCCATTTGTCTTTGTATGGTCAATGAACCAGTATTCAACATACAGCTGCTCCTGAGTATCCTACTTATTAAGCACATCTGTTACACATTGGACTCAGGGTAGCACTTATCAAGCTAATGGAACTTTTTGGCAAAAATTTAAAAAAGTTGTTAAAGTATTCGTTTTCTCTTTTCTAGGTGAATTTCTGAAAACAGAATATTGCTGTGTTTTATCGCTACCACTTCACCAATAAGAGAAGCTTTATCAGACTTTATGACAAATGGCAGGCATCCACAAAAGATACATCCTTGAAATTTCTCCTGACAGGAAAATTTCCACAAATGAGGCCAGGAGCTCTCTACTCACTCTTGTTTCCTTCCACCTTCCAATAAATCATGTCGGGTACATAATGAATCGTCCTTTCTGTCCTTGCATCAATTCTGGCCCCTTGATGAAGCCTGTGGAGTCTTACCTCTCTCCTTGGTGTCCGTCTGCCATAGTGCCTGCACTGAATACAAGGATTTATTTCTATTTGATTAATACCTGTCCCATTTCATTGTCAATATTGTCTCTCTGGATCTTGCTGTTCCTGTAAGACTCACATAACCAGGTGCAAATCCAGCAAACAAATTCATACTATTTAGATGTCCTTTGTATGGGCATACATTGTAAGATTAAACTGAGAACTAAGCTCTATTTATAAGATTAATTTTAAATACAAAACATAAACTTAAATAAAATCAGATTAAGGTTGGCTGGATTAAATATATATTGTATATTACATATATAAATAGATTCACAGAGATAATCATGCATATGGTAAAGTAATTTTTACTAAATTTACATTTCTGAAAACTGGAGACTAGAAACAAGAAAAGCAGCATGTCTTAGCCACAGCAATGCAATCCCAGTGCAGCACATGTAGTAGCAAAAATTAGCTGAAAATAACCTTGTTTCTGAAATGCAGTTATAGAGCAACACCTTTGAGGACACATGCTACAGCTCACTGTGATTCAATATTCTACCTGGAACAACAGAAGAAACAGAGTGATAAAATGAATCCCATGTAATAAACCATTCTATTTTCGCCCTGCATCTTGTGTGATCATTGACGTGGGTTAAAACTGAGTTCAGTATATATGGCCATTTCATTTTAAACTTTGAACTATATTCATTTGCTCTCTGCTTTGCTTTACAGGCCTCCATGGTGTCTACTCTGATTAGATTAAACTCTAAATGCCAATCCGGGGATAATTTTCTACTCCGGCATTGCTCGTCCCACGAGAATAAATCTCATTTTAATGTCACTGCTTATTAACATGGACTATTTATAAGTGTGAGTTATTAAGAAACATTACAAGTACACCTTCATGTGCCATGAGAAGTGGCATGAAATATTGAAGAGGAATTTTAGTATCTTGTAGAAAGCTTTTTCTCCTCTCACAGAATCCATCACTGTCATCCTGTCATATATTTCCATATTTGTCCTAGCTCTTGTTTTGTACTGTCTTGTGTTTACTGTTTTTCCTGCCCTCTTGGTTACTCATTATGGGTTTGCCTTTGTTGCTAACCTTGTTTGCCTGCTTGCTTAACCTTACTACGAACTCTCATACTAATTCTAGAAAATATCTGAATACAGCTCTGTTAATGGATCCACAGCACTCTCCAGAGTCTTCCTTATTACACATGCATACACAGAAATGCATATCTGAATAAAGGCTCTGAGTCATTTTATTAATAAATATTCTATTTTATTAAACTCAAGAGTGAAACTGTGTTTTCATACTAAAATGCAGGGCATGCCTTTATAACACTATGTGAATACTCAAAAATGAATGATGTTCATTTACTGTTGTTAAAAAAAAGTAAAAATTTAACAGAAATGTTAACACAAATGTGTGTGTGTGTGTGTGTGTGTGTGTGTGTGTGTGT
>JAOTRN010000051.1:16123862-16137939 GCA_028566695.1 Bagroides melapterus
TTAAAAAAAAGTAAAAATTTAACAGAAATGTTAACACAAATGTGTGTGTGTGTGTGTGTGTGTGTGTGTGTGTGTGTATGTGTGTGTGTGTGTGTGTGTGTGTGTGTTTTGCTCCGTACAGTTATTAGAGATGACCTTCACAAAACCTTTCCATAAAAGAAAGCTTTGCAAAGTATTCAAACCCCTTAAAATTTCCACTTTGTTACTGATGATGCAGCAGTACTCACTCAAATGCCTGATCTCTTGGATGTAATTTTATACCGAAATTATGAAATTATATTACCTAATCTTTTCTTCTTTCAAATGTTGAAGACTTCATTTCCAGTACTTTCCTTGAGACCTCATTGGCAGTTCAACAGTTGGTCCAGAAAATGTAAACTGATTTAATATTTCACAGGTAAAGGCCATTTGTAAGATTTTGTCCTCATTAAGACAATATCTTTCATCTGGAGCTTCTGTAACTTGGGGAATTAAATACTGAATGAAGAAGCAATTTCATTGAAATTTTTGCTGACCAATAATTAATACAAACTTTTAAAATTCACTCTAAAAGAACATGCAATAAAAGAAAAGCTACAGACAAGACGAACGTGTGTAATCATTTGTCATTCAAATCTGATCAATTCCACGAGGGCCAATTCTTATTATAATCACTGATTAGTTATAGATATAGACAAATATCTCAGATGCTTAGCAATCCCTTCTACATTCCCTATTACTCTATTAATGTAAATGTAATATTTCTATTATTTTTAGAGGCTTTCCTTTAACATTCATCCCTCATCCAAGCCCGTAAAGTGACTGATCGGTTGCAAAGTCACGTCTTTGCCACGTTCATATGCATCTGTTCTTATTTCATGGCAGAAACCATGGCAATGGCTGCACTAATGAGGAAGGATTACACTATGCACTATCAGAGTCTTATACGGATTACTTTGAATAAGCACTGTGGCATGCAGTGGCTGTACTGGGGCAGTAATCTACTTTAACAGAATGTGCAAAGGAAGCATTGGGGTTTATTCTTATATATAAGAAAGACTGTAGAAGCAAAGGAAAAGTCTGTCACACTCCTGAATGCAGCCTCAATATAGCTCACAAAGTGGCAAGGCTCATGAGGCTTACAGTATCGACAGATTCATGCAGCCTAAATTTATGCCACTGCATAAAAAGGGAGGATTTCTTCTCAGTGGGTCTGTGATGGAAATGAAATAGGGCTCAGGAGCCGGTATGAGTCATAGTGCAGGTGATCTAAACCTTTATAGATGGGAAACCAGTGTCTTCAAAGGTTTTTGAAAGGCATCAAAGTATAATATTGATGCTTGTTCTTTAAAAAACAAAATCAAAACACTGTTATCTAGAGCAGGTAAAGTAAAGAAATTTCTAAACATAAAAAAACAAACCATGCATATAATATAATGCATAACATATGACACATTGTGAGTAAGCTGCTTATTTGGTACACAAGATATTTGTGTTTGACAACAAAATATGAATATGTGTTTGACGACAAAATATGAATATGAAATGACAAGACAGGATATGAATATGAAATGACAAGACAGGATATGAATATGAAATGACAAGACAGGATATGAATATGAAATGACACCTTTAATTTCTAGATGTGTTAAACAACTTAGAACGTGGCACCTTTGGTGGCAGAACACCCAATTTTAAGTAGGTAAAAATATTCTTCTGTTTGGACTTCAAATAAATTAAAGTGATCACACAATATTTTTTGCAGAAGACTTTCTTGCAATAACAGCATAAAACTGACGGCACACTGACCACCAAACTGTTGCATTCTTCTTTTGTGATGCTTTCCCTGTCTTGTAACAGCTAATTCATATATTTTGGGAGGGTTTTCCTATCAGTCCTGTGTCTCGTCCTCTTCGGGGGGGTGAAATGCTGCTTGATTGAATTGGAGAATTGGAACATTTAGTGATGTTTAGGGTTAGAGAAGCATTCCCTGTTTGGGGAAGTATCGTGTCTAATGATACTTTTTATTCCCACTCAGTAAGACGGTTTAGCCAGTAGACTTTGGAAAATTCTTACTGGAATGATATTTTCAGGCAAGAAGTTTATCTTAATCAGTCTTGAGTTATCAAGAAAGAGATTTTCTATTAGAGAGCTAAGAAGAACAGTAGAAGATATCCAGTAACCTAAGTCTATTCATCTTGAATGTAGTCCAATTTTAGTCTGTTTATTTAGTAAATTCTGCTTTTCAGCCAGAACTCCAACTTTTTTAATCTGATCCGGTGCTTGGACATGCAGCAGCTACCTACTCAGCTCAAGGTCAGGGTTCTCCACTCATAGAGCCAAGATGGGATTCTAGTCAGTCACAAGGATCTATTCATGCTGGCTTCTTAGTTTTGTGCCAGCTCTTCTGATTTGGCTCAAGCTTCCACTACCTTCGAGCATTTACCTGAGAGATCTTCTGCTTTATTACTTCTGTCTAAAGCAGTCTCTTTATCTTCCACTCTAGTGCAACAGCAGTATTTAAAAAAAAGCTGCTAATTGACTTCTAACATTGTTGTAGGCAATCTACATTTACCGCATTAGGCGCTCACCCTTATCAAGAGTAACTTACATTTTATACAACTGACCAAATAAGGGTTAAGGGCCTTGCTCAAGGGCCCAGCAATGGCAGCATGGTGGACCTGGGATTCAACTCAACCTTCTCATTAGTAGGCAAACTCCTTAGCCACTGAGCTACCATATACCCAGTTAAACTGGTGGATCTAGGCCACAATATTTCATAAGAAGAACCATCATTTTGGGAACTATCTAGGCCAAAATAATAAACAATACACTGCGAAACAGCTGAATGTTCTTTAATAGATTTGAAACATATTACACCTAGATTAAACATACAGTGTCATTTCAAATATCTGTGGATATCTGCAGTACCATGCTTGAACATTTTCCTGTTTTAACATTACTGGGCGTTTCTGGCGTTTGTGTCTTGTGCCATGTGTTTTTGTTTATGTTGTGTTCACCTGTCTGCCCCGCCCTAGCCTTAATTCGTTCCCACCTCTGCACACCTGTTCTTTATGTGTCTAATTGTCTTCCTTATTTATCCCTGTGAATATCCGCACGAATCCTTGTCGTTGTGATGGCTTCGTTTTGGGAAATTAGTTTCATAATTTTTGAGTTTCGGTTTCTTTTCCTTCCCCTAGTTCTTTCCCCAGTGTTTCCAGTTTGTGTTTATTTTTATGTCAATAAAACGTTTCTTTTGCTATCCCTGCATTTGGGTTTTGGGTTTATCTGTGAAGACACCTCTGTTTATAACAGTCTGCTTGTTAGTTTTCTTCTCTTTTCTTTCTCAGGCAAATATAGTTTCAACAGCGAGGGTAAGGATGTTTGGGGAAAAGGGAAGGAGAAAATCCTATCAATGTTTCCGTTAATTCCATTTCATAGTTTTATTCACACACAGGGAGGATCTTAAAAAGCCCAAACTGCTCCTTCAAGTAAACAAATAAAAGGTATATGAAATAAAAGGCATTGGATAACCAAATGGTAATGTCTGACCCCTGCTTTAACATTACACAGTTTATCAAAGCAAGAACCAATCATGGAACATGAACATGAATAAAGAAAAGGGAAACATTATGCAGATTGAACAGATAATGCATTCTAAATGGATGAAAATACAGATACAATTAGAAGGTTTATTATTTGTTTTATTTTTTTCAAGGGTTGAGATGTAGACCATGTCATTGTTATAAGGGGATATAGTGGTAGCATACAATAATAATAATAATAATAATAATAAACAATCTTATCCACTTCTAGTTAAATCTCAGTACAGTTGTAGATATGAGTATATGGAGCACTAAACAGACACAGACACAGATCATTCAGCTAATACAGAAACAAAATATCATGTACACAGAATTTTTCAATGGAGTTTGCAATAAATAATTACTACATGCTGAGAGACCTGAAATAACATTCACTTTAAAAAAATAAATAAATAAACAAATCATTTTCAAAACTTCATTAAACAATTAATTAAAAGTGAAGGTCACAGCTTGTTCAAAAAAATAAGTGATCTCAATAAGCCACACATGACATGACAACAAAGAAACTCCCAGTTGGTTTTGTTCTATCATTTCCTAAACATCCAGTAAAACAGTCTATCAGGAAAACAGATGCTGCATCTAAACCATGAAAACAAATATTACAATGCACATATTCACAGGCATGAATGAGTAACTAGACACAATTTGCATGCCAAGTCCAACATGTCCATGTAAACGTTTTTTGTCTCCCCTCTGTTAATAGATAATTTTACAGCTGAAAAAGATCCGTGAATGAGCCAGTCGATGGGAAGTTGTTTAAGACAGAAGGCAGTTTTGTACATGGTTTCCCACCTGAGATTAAATTGTCCCACATCTTGGAGTGTGCAGGAGAGAGAGTCCTTCACCTTTGAGAAGAGGTGGCTCTGGTAATTATGTGAGAGAAGTCTATGATGGCAAATGGGATTTTCTGCATTCTTATGGGTTATTATTCCTCTCAGAGGACTCGTCTGGGTTATTGCACTGGTCTTTTTCCTGGGGACATGGGGACATCATTTGCAAGTTAGGTTTTCATCTTGGTTTTAGTACTACGGGTATGGAAGAAAGTCGTAAATCAGACTAAAATGTGACGGAGAATATAAGCCAGTTTGAAGGCAGAATGAAGACAGAATGAAGTAATAACGCACCACGCACTGTATTGTATATCCTGCAGTGCAAAAAAAAATGTCAGTTTTGATTAGGTTGTTTTCCATTTTAAATCTTTACAATTCTACATTAAACTGCTTGATTTTGGCTTCAAAAGTGTAGCAAAAAGCTAATCTACATTATCATCATGAACATACTTTACTTCTCATTAAAGCCTCCTCCACATAATGATGTTCATGATGTTTAGTTGACCTTCAAGCCCTAGAGCAGAGGATGCCTCCGATTACAGTAATTGCAGTATTTCTGCATTTAACGAGTGTCACCAGATTCCATGACAGAAGACTCACAAATTGCTTATTATTCCTGTTTTGCTGTCTTCCAAGTGTGTAATCTGTCATGTTTTCAATCCTACTTTTGTCACTTGGAAAATGGATGCAGATATGACTTATTATCTCTAGTCTGTGATATGATGACACCTTAAACTGTACCACTAGCTCTTTGAACATGCTGCAGTAACTATAGAAGTATTTTTCCCATTTCCACATGAACTACCGTATCGTATTGAGAGATTCAACTGTACGAAGGTTACATTAGATGCAGACCTTCATCCCTGGATTAGGCTGATTTGCATTTTATTTACATCATCAGCACCACCAACAACACCACCAATCACAGATTTCACGGCAGTTACACGACAGTTACATGACTGGCTGTAGCACCAACCCTGCATCGTTATTACACCTAGAATAAGCGTGACCTGTGGGATAAACAGGACGACTCAAGCTCTACTCAACAATGCCATCCAGTTTACAAGGAGTTTGAATTTCTCCCCTCTGGTCCTTCAGTGTCTGTACTTAAAAGCTCTAGAACAGAAGAAGAAGAAGAAGAAAAAGAAGAAGAAGAAGAAGATAACAGGGTGACAACTTTTATATATTTGTATCTACTAAAAGAAGTGACGTATATTAAAGTTGGTCACTAAGAAACTTTAGATTTTCTTCACTGCTATGTGACTGTGGGAGATGTGATTTCAACCAGAGAAAACAAACATCTATCCAGTCATAACTGTGCAAAGTATAATATTTAACAGCTATTCATTTTACAGCTATGAAAAACAAACACAACACCGAGCATATTTTCAAAATTGTGCTTTAGAGCCACTTGTACTTCAGGAATGAAATTGTTCACATCGTTCGTGTAACAATATTACAGAACATCTGTGGGAACCAATCTAGCATCTACTTGTGTTTCAGTGAAAATAGAACTTTAAAACAAAACAGTTTCTGAATTTTTGCTAGTGATGTTACATTGTAGATAAGTATTTTTTAAGAACACAACAAAGCAATAAGATAAGTAAGTGTCAAATACTTGTTGAGTATAAGGAAGATGGAAAAGCTGCCAAAAATGCTTTAGTAGCCTGTGTTTTGGAGCTGGTGGAAGACCTTAACAAAGCTGGAGCTAAGCATATGAATAAGTAACAATGATTAGCTTAAAATTAGTGCTGGCCATTGATTATAATATTTTAATCAGGATTAATTGAATTGCTATGCACAACATTCAATAATGTATTCAAAAGAAGTGTATTGTGCACTTTTATTTTTAAAAGTACTGCTATATGAACAAAAGTGCAATAACATTTGTTTTGAAAACACGTAAAACAAATAAGGTGTTCTTTTTTTAACATCAGTTTTCCCTTTACACAGTAGCAGATAAAAATTTTCTTGTAAATCTCAACTTAAACTTTAATGAAGTTCTCCAGTGAGAAAAAAATTCAACTTTACAGTGTTTACAGTTAACTTATTTATTAAATACTCCTGTGACCCATGGTTTGTCAGTATGTGTGTTCAGAGCCAGTGAGCAACGGTCTTTCAAAATAATAATAATGAAAAAAAAACTGCTTTAATGTGTGGTAAAATAATTGTTGTCTACTTAATTAATGCATTAAGGTGATAATAAAGTGTTAACGTGCCCAGCCCTACTTAATATATTAAGTAATTGTTGATATCAGGTTACATAAATATGACATTTTAATAAAACTAAGAAATGTTAATCGTTTAATAAAACACAAGAACTTGGAACAAAGAGCTATGTCTGTCTGCAAATCGCTGAATAATCAGTTCCCCCATTTCACACAATTCTAACTTCATATAAGGTCCAGGCTGTTTGATAACCTAATAATTGCTTCAATTAAGACCACAACAGCCGACTGTATTCACTATATTTACAATCTAATAAAAACTAATCTATAAAAATATCAGCAGGTTCCTTTCCACATAAGGATGTTCTTGATGTTTAGCTGACCTTCAGTTGCAGGAGCAGAGCATGTAGACATGTGCCTTAATTCCCATAATTCTGCACTAATTATGTGCCACCCCATATAATCATCATCACAATTATCATCATCATCACAGCTAATTTTTTTTTTTAGCCTTATTTTGTGATTTGATCAGTAAAGGTATAGCTGAACTGTATGCACTGTTTTATTGTCCATTTTTATGGATTCTAAAAACAGAAGTAGCTATGTATGTATATATATATATACTGTGTGGGTGTGAATAAGTGTAGTGTGACACTGTCAGAGAGAAAATGGCTTTAAGGGGAAAGATTTATAATATTTGCATAAATGCTTTTTGTGTCAGTCAATTTCAGAGGCAATGTATCATTTTGACAAAAGAACTATTTATACCAGTAGGACAGCTGGATATTAGTTTCACATACATATAACCCAGTATACTGAAGTCTGTGTTTTTGAATACCTATTAGATCACACACTGATTCCAACATAGAGGCTTAACACTTGTGTGGAGCAGGCAGTGATAGGAAGGAGATGGAGAAGGGTGTGATGAGTGAAGAGGAGAGTCATGTTGCACTGTACTCCATAGCCACGACGACAGAGTGAACAAATGTCTGAGACGACAGGAGGTCAAGTGTGGTATATTTTATTGTCACTTGCAGTTTAGTGTGATGTGGAGAATTGTAAAACTGTATCTCAACCCTAGCTTCATGTTAAATTGCATGCTTTTGTACTGCAGCTTGAATGTTTGGGGTTTTTTTTGTTTTGAATGATGATAAACAATATCAGTAAATTAGTAATAAAGCTAATTGTTGTAGTTTAAAGAGGAATGGAATGATTGCCAAGCAAGACACTCGAAAAGAAAACACTGAAGGACAAACTATAGTGAACACATCAGTCTTTAATATTGCATTAATATTACAAACAGATTTAAGAAATCTTCATTTCTCCTTTAATTACCAAGGTCTGATTGAGATTTTTGTTTTATGTTGGGTAAAATAAACCTACTGATATAAAAAAAAAAGTGACATGTTCTGATCACATGTTTCTAATCAAATGCATGTGCATCAAACTGCTAGTTAGGAATGTGTTAATTTAATGCACAAACAGGAGTAAGAGGAAATTGGCCAAAACTACAATACTGTCATCTTGTGTAAATGAAAGGAACTGCAGCATGAACAAACGTAACAAATATTCAATAATACATACATACAATGCTAAATTAAACGTTGCAAAAACAGCTCAAAACTCTCAGCATATTTAGAGAGCACCTGATCTGCAGAACCTCCCTCAGCATATCCTACTCATCCAAGTTCTTACAGTCAATCATGTGGCAGAGTATAAAATTAAACAGATACAGATTGTTAGCTTCGGGCAATATTTACACCATTAGAATGGTTAAAGAATATGATCCCAGTCATTTTTACTATGGTATTTGGTATCAAGACAGGCTGATTTAAGTATTTCTACTGCTGATCTCCTGGGATTTCCATAACAAGATCATCAGCAACAGCTGCATCATCAGGCAAATCAAAACTTATTTGAGTATACTAGTTGCATGCCTTCATGCCCACAATTTCTCCATCTTCTAATGGCTCCTTCCAGCATGATATTGCACCATGTCACGAAGCAAAAGTCAACTCAATCTGTTGTCATGAACATTACAATGAGTTCAAAGCTCTCACCCCTTTTGTTCACTGTAAGGACTCAGTCCCTTCTTGTTCCGGGAGAAGCTTTTTCATTTCTGTTCCTGTCACAACAACTCAACAATGGACTTTTTGGTGTTCATCTTTCTAGAGTGTTCTGTAGCCATATCTTCTGTTTTCTTCATTCACTGCTTTGACCCTTAGGACAATTAATAATAAATAATCACCATTATTCGTATAACCTGCCAGCTTATTAAATAGTATTTTACATGAAAATGCACTAATATTTTACGTAAGTTGAACTCATGCCCTATTATTCAGTTATTCATCTTACCTCATTCCTACTCTAGGTTATTTAAATGGAATTCAAAAACTCACTCATAAAAAGTGTTATTGAATGTTTTGGGGCTAGGTTTCATATTTGAAAGGGTATACAGCACTCCCGGACAGTGACGCACTCTTTTCTATTGACGTATGTTTGTACATTTTGATGATATAAGGGGTTAATAAATATGTACAGGGTAATAAATAAATATGGTATGACATTAAATTAGGTCAAATCAGATGTGACACATATACACACTGCTATGGAAATGAGGCTTGTATAAGGCAAACAGCACCTCTGTGTTGCTTTATATATAGTATAATAATTCTTACGCTGAGTAAAGAGTGAGACACTGGGAGAATAGAGGTGATTTAAAGCTTAATCTGACCACTTAGACCTGCAGGCTATCCAAAACATCTATTACTCTCTCTCTCTCTCTCTCTCTCTCTCTCTCTGCATGTGTGTGTGTGTGAGTGTGTGTGTTATAATGTGTAGTGTTATTTGTGGCTTCTGACCACACAATTGCATTTACATGATTTAATATAAGTGTTGCAATGGTAGCTGTTAATTGTTTCCATTACTCATATTTACAATAACAGATACATTGGGGTTTTTTATATCCTTCTTTTTCATTTACTCCATGCACTGTATTGTCTGAATCCAAATGTGTAAAAGACAACATGATGGTGAAGTGAGGAGCATTGCTGTGCTTTAGATTCTCCATGTGTTTGAACAGGTTTTCTTGAGGGTTTTTTTTTTTTTAAGAAATTGCAGGTAGGTGAATTGGGTACAAAAATGGCCCCTGAGTGTGAGTGTCTGAAAATGTGTGTTCATGGCCCCCAGCAATGGATGGGCTCCCATCAGCCCTATTTGCTCTCACTTTGCCACAGTGTTCTGTAATCCTGATAGAATAAAGAGGTTACTGAAGGAACAAATGAATGAATGAACAAAAGCAAATAATCTATACTTGTTCATCATTAACATTAGCAGTTTTGTTAGCTTTGGCAGACATGTTCTACATCTAAAGTTATCCTGTCAACAGATCAGGTTTATGATTTCTTCTTCTTCTTCTTCTTCTTCTTCTTCTTCGGTGTTGTATACATAGTTTCTATGTTTAAATATACTTCATATACTTCAGTAAGACACTCTGGATAAGGGCATCTGCAAAATGCCATTTATTCGATTAAAAAGTTTCATCTGTACAATGTAGATTCATTTCCGTCCATTTATGTAAACAATGGATCTTTTTCTGATCTGTCCAGTTGATACAGCAATAAATATCAAAAATAAATATTAAATCTTTAATGACCAGGACCAATACCCTAGAGGTTATTAAGTGAATGATCTGCATTCATTCACTTTTAAAACACAGAAGACAGAATCATACATTACAAGTGTGATGAATACTGAACTGGACAAGCAGTGAAATAATTGCTATATTATAAACGCTAACTTAGCCTGTAGAGGGAGCCGTATGTTCATGAACGTTACAGTCTTATGCATTCCGGTTTAAAATGAGAAACTTGCAGTTCCCGCTTTCCTACATATTCCTAACATTGTAGAATATTGACCAGTAGGCACAAAATAAATTGGAATTATGAGAGGAATAAAGACCAGCTTTATTGTGCCTTATTACATTCTGAACAAGAAGAATTTTTAAACAGGCTTCATTTTACTGTCAGTTCTGCAAACGTATTGCTCCTTCTGCTCATGTCAGGTGAAGTGAAATAGAGCAATAACAGAGCAGTCAAGTGTACGAACCTAAAACACAATCCTTTAACTACTTAAAAGTTGACAGTTTGAGGTTATTTACAATAAAGCAAGTTGTCAGTGCTTTCAACAGTTTATATGTTCCAAATACATTCAAGGCACCTGCCATATAAAGAACTATATCTCTATATTTTTTTTATTACCCATTAAAATGTGTTATATTTTGGACTCAGTTTTGTATTTGAGTTTGAAATATCCAACATCTACCCTCATTTCCTATCCTAAACCAAAGTTAGACTGTAGTGATAATCCATGATCCACTTTGAAGTCCCCGTCTAAAGAAGCTTTAATTCCACTGTTTTAGTTTTGCTTTTATTCCAAATGTAAAGGAATATATTCTCCACATACAACATTATCTTAATAATATAAACTCAGTACTGCGGAGAGCCAAGAGCACATGCTACCAAGCAAGCCTTTTATATAAACAGTAAAATCTACTACTGACAGATTTTTATGAGGAAAGCATGAGGATGCCAAGCATCTTTCTGAACATGAAAGCACCAATTTGCCCTATAAAATATGACTTTATTTCCATATTTCTAACTGAAAAACATAATTCTCTAATCACAGTTCCTGTAGCATTCATTTCTAAATAAATTTTAACAGTTAAACGTGATTATTCTGCCTTAATTGTCTTTTTTTCTTTTCTTTTCAGACTACATGAATTTTGTTATTTTTCAATATATGGAAACAAGCAAAATAACACCCTGAGATAATATTCTAAAAGCAATCTCTCACCCTATCCATGGTGACTTCAGCTCTATGAAAAGGCATATGAAAAATTATTCCTGTAACAATTTCATATATCAGATGTGATATAACATTTGAGATTGTTGTAAAAGTCCCTGACATCAAGTAAGCAGCAAGATTATCCCTCTGCACAGGCTGAGCCAAACATTTCACTAAATAAGTTGGTCCATATTTTTTTCCTTCTGATTAATCATCATATAGATGCATAGTTAAAAATTGTTTCGTTTGCAGCTTTTTGTCTCAAAAAGTTCTTTCAAAAAGTGAAAAAAGCTGCTTCACTTAAAGAGATGGAAAACTACCTCGACTGTATCCGCTAGCCAAATCGTATGAGACCTGGGAGACAGAGCAGTCTGTAAAGAAGTTTGGGAAGGTCAGCGAACATGTAGAGTTCTGCTCCATAGTCACTGGGCAAGATGAGTCTGTGTTCCCATATATAGATGACTGCCCTGGAACTGTCTTTATGTCTCCTGTTTTTTTGGACACCCCAGCACTTGTGGTCCATGGTTCTGCATACAGAAAACCACCTGTCACAAAATTGTGGGAGTCAAAAGAGATTGGTTCCGGTCCTGTGGTTCCCTGCTGTTGGACCCTGTTAGGCATGGTGTGGTAGAGTTCCTGCTCAGAGACCATGTTGCTGTAGTCAGGCCCCAGGAGCTCAAAGAATTCTGTTGCATCTGGATTTCCCCGCTCAAGATCTTTGAGGGACATACCAGAAGTGGATGTAACTCTGGCATTGTTGGCTGGCTCTGTGAAGAAGGATGGTGGCAGGTTTCGGTGTCGCAGTGGAGGCTTTTTTGTCTTTTCTCCCCGCAAATCCTTGGCATGGTTGAAGAGAGCGGCCAGACTTTTGCTCTGCAGATTGGCCTGAGCTCCGTCCCGCTTCGGAGTCTTGTTCTGGATGATGCTAGTTGTAGTTGGGGTGGAGTCATGACTTTTGCAAGCATCCTGAGGTGCTCCATTCCCCAGTCCCATGATTCCTGTGCATCTTTTGATCTGTTTCTGTAGATACTTGCGGTGGTTGACTTTCCTCTTGGACTTGACTGGCTTATCCAAGGCCAGTTTGATGTTACTGGATGCAGAGTCAATGAAACTGAGCAAGTCACTGGTTGCCTCCCTGAACTCACCCTCACAGTCCACTTCACCCAGGAATGTCCCATCCAGACCCTTCTCCACCTCGTACTCCATAACCGAACCAGGGAAACAGAAATTTAGGAACTGTGAGTTCATGATAGCAGCCTGAACAGCCATCTCCTGCTGAACCGTATACAACACCCAAGATGTCCACTCTGAATCCCAAAAGGTCCTTAGAGTACCATTAAAACATAGTTTTTCAATCAATAGTTCCAGGGCACCAAACTATTTGCTAACTTTCGGTCTTAACGCTGGGTGCGCACAGTGTTTCTTTCTGACACTAATGAAAGCAGGACTGGGAAACTTACTTTGGGGGAAAGCAAGGAGTTTTTTTTTTTGGAGGCAGGGCCAATGATGTCAGGACATTAGGAGGGAGGGACAGCGGGACCCCAGGACTTAACTCTTTGCTCATGCCTGACCACCTGCAACTAAGAAGGATTTGTCCAAGGCATCCTACTGAGCAATAAGACAATAGCTACTTGTTCAACAATCCCAGAGTGTTTTCCTTGTGTATGTGATCAGTACAATGTCATGACATTAAAGGCAGTGAAGGTTCACTAATACTTTAAAATGGATCCGGACATGTACAATAACAAACACAAAGGCCTCTATACTTTTCTAGGTGTAAAAAACAAAATAAAGTTATAATGATTATAATGTTTATACGATGTTAATTGTATATTATGTATTATTAATTGTGTTATGTACAGTTATTTGGCCAAATACCTATGTTTTTCTATTGCACATCACATTCTGGAGATTTTTTTTAAACAAATTCCAGTCTATAAGACGCCGTAGTCTGCATTACTGTGTTTGGTTTTGTCTCTTTTTTTTCTGTAGGACTTCCTTTAACGGGCCCTTCTGAAATGACAGATTACTTAACCAAAAGCAGTTGTATGATAATCTGAGCTCATTTTACTCTAGAGTGAATGCATTATATGTGGTACAGAATAGTTACAAGCTGGTAATACCACATTCATGTATGTATTCCCAAACTTCCTACTTGTGTCTTAATCAGTTAGTGGTAAAAGTTGATTCCCGCACCAGTGGGAATTTTAGCCTCTGCCTGACAACTATTATGGGCTGCCTTTGACATACAACCCTACAGGGCCTAAATAGCTTCTATTCTTCCTTCTGCAGTGAAAGGGATCTTTGTGCTAGAGATTCATTAAACTGCACCTCACAGCCCCTTCGTAAAATGGGGCTCAATAATGAACAGTCGATTTAACTAGAAAAGCTGCCGGAGCTGTTAAATTAAAGGGGACCAAAGTGCAGTTCGAGCCCAGTGTGCCAAAAGTAATGTTGACCTTAAGAAATCCTGGGTATGACTATAACGGCTGCTGTAAATAATCCAGTATTTACAGGAAGTATCTTGGCTAACAGTGAATGCAGGAATAGGAGATGAACTAACAGTGAAATGTCTATAGGAGCCCAAAGCCTGATCCTGGCTGAAGAAAAAAGGGACATGAGTGCTGCGGCGGTGTGTGTATATCCATAT
>JAOTRN010000051.1:16137983-16149907 GCA_028566695.1 Bagroides melapterus
ATAGATAGATAGATAGATAGATAGATAGATAGATAGACAGATAGATATACGGTAATATTACTAACGTTGCCATAAAAATGGATATATTTATCTATGTATTTTTAGGATTCAACAATATAAAGTTTCAACAAAATTACACATGAAAGTTTGTGCTAGTGCAGTCACCTCCCTTTGTCCAACTTTTTATCTTTTTTTGGAATTTTCCCAGGCATTACTACCCCTCCCGACCCCCTTACCCCCTCCACAAGTGCATTTTAAGGTGATGCACTGAATCATTTGGATGTTTAAAGAGAGGGGAGTAAAAAAAAAAAAGCCTGAGCACTTTTGAGAAAGAGGGACCGTCAAGAGAGTGTTATTATCATGTAAATTTAAATAAAGAAAAGGAACAGTGAAACTGATAGCACTGATCTAATTATCTGTAGCCCAGCTCAAGCTACAGGCCTGAAAGGGAGTGCAATCGCCTTACAATTAACAGCTGCGTTGGATAAATAGCAACATTGTGAAAACGCTGTTTTTTTCTTTTCTTTTCTTTCTTATAGAACAGTTTTCCTTATTTCCTCATTTATTATGTGCTAAAATACATCTAAATAAATATTTTGTCCTTTGTGTTTTTTTTCGGATACACTTACACAAGTGTATTAAAAGTTTACTTTCCATTAAAATCTGTTAATCATTCTAGCGCTAAACATCAAGGTCTTGGCAGTGCATTTAGCCTATTCATTTCTTTTAAAACTAGTTTCCACATCCTCCTCTTTCTTTCAAGGCCTAATTTTGGCACAATGACATCACCAAACTGATGGCTGATATTTTCTCCTCTTCCTGCACAAAGCTTTTGTACATGCTAGTCATTCAGATTTGAGGGCCTGACGCACTGATTCCGGAAACAAGTTTCTATGGCCACAAAAAGGATGAGGGGATCAGAGGGGGTGGGGAGCTGAATACTGACAAGAGACAAGGGAAAAGAGAATTGCATTACATTAAAGAAAACACACAAGAAGGAATTTGTAACCACTCGAACTTCCAAAAAACTTCCCAGACTGTTTTGTCTGGAGCCAACGCTTGTTGGGAAAGCAAACAAAAACATGTCTACTTTTTTTTTTGGACACAGCTGTTTTGCAAAGACGAATGTTTGTTTTATCATACATAATACCAATTTTTAAAAGAACCCAAACAGTAAAAAAAGGTCAAACTGAGGTGAACATGTGATGTAGTGGGGGCACAAATGAGCCAAGCAGAGGAACACCATTCATCTTTCTGCTTTCGATTCACGTCCCTGGAAAGCCGCTTCAGCAAACAGATTGCATATTGTTTGCTTATCGTTACACACTGCGTACCCCGCCCTCTGTCTGGGGAATTTACACACTCAGCACCCACTGTGAGTTTTCCCCATTTCCCTCTTTTACCCCTAGGGCACCCTCTTCAGCCACATCAAACACACACACACACACACACACACACACACACACACACGGCTAATCTGTTCTCCCTAGTGTGTGGTCTGCATTAGCAGTGACACAGCCAACGATCCAAGGGTCAGCAGAATACAAATAACAAATTTGATTGATGGATATGTCAGATGAGAAGAAAGGATGCTGAAATTAAGGTCAGTTCTGTGAAATGTGAGATATTGACCACATTATTGGTTGTTTCACCACCCATGTTTGTTTTTTTCATGTCTACAGGGGAAAAGCGAAAGATCATGGCGTCCAGAAGAAAAACATTTTGTTGATCTCCATGGACACATCATTTGAAATCTCTGTAAGTATAAAAGTATAAAACCATGTGTAAAATAGCACAAGCGTTGCCTAGCCCACAATCCTGAATTGAGGATTTTGAAAAATATGCCAGTGATTAAAATGAACAGTAAATGATATATGACAGTTATGAATGTATCACATAAGTGTCTATGGATAGTTATCAGTCATTTTTCCACAAACATGCTCACATTTTTTTTTACCAAATAATTGAGGACAATATTCTAGTTAGGAAATGATGACAGTAAAGCTTTATTTTACTAAACTGAATCAAATGTTGTGATGTATAAAATACAAAATAATACCTATAGATCACAGAGAACAGATTTTACTAGATTCCTACTAGGAGCTATGAACATGTTACTGAGGTTGATTATCATTCATCACTTCATCCCATTCAAATGTCACTTGTCTCCGAGGCATCACCCCTCAACCCTAGCTCACCATCATGCCCAAACACTCCTCTGCACTCTGGCTGTAGTATTAATAATCCTACTAGCAGGGGGCAGATGAAGGGATGTCAAGGTACAGCAATTCAGAGGGGTTTGTGTTGCCAGTGAATGAATCGGAGTCTGGGGGAGTCCTGTGGCTCAGACCACATGGGGCATGGTCTCCTTGCTTTTCACTACTAGCCTCCCACTAGCTACTTTATTGCTCGACGTCTGTTACGGCATTTTCATTAAATCACACAAGCGTAGCTGAGGAAAGGCAGGAAATTAGACATTTTGTCTGGATTCAATGGTCATAAAAGTTTTGTTTTTTTCCCCAAGATAATGTTTTTAGCTTTTGTTCCACACAAGGACATTTTATGGGTTTTTTTTTTACAGTAAAATAAAAAATGAGTGTAATAGTTATTTTAAAGATCATTCAAAAACCAACTCAGCCAATTTACTCTGAAATATTTTTTAAAAAGTCTAAGAACATTAAAAAAACCTTCTTTGGTCAGGTTCAATAAAAAATAATCTTTGGTAGAGAGTACAACCTTTTTTTGATATCCTTAAGGTAGGGTTTTGTTAGTCCAGAACCTAATCAGTCGCTTTATACTGTCCTGTGGTTATTGTGCCCTTGTATTCTGTTTGATCCACTGCTTGAAGTACATCACTTCCAGTTTCCGGGTATGGAGGACAGATTCTGGGTCATATTCATTGTTGAAGCGTAAGTCGAGGTGATGAGCTCCATCAGGAATCGAAATGGCAACCAGGGTGTCTGAAAGACTCTTAGTTACTCCACCACTCATCCAGGGGTCAAGGCCTCCATTACTAGTATAAATGTGAAAAATAAAAGACATATGAATGGCCAATATCAACACTAGTACACTAACATATCAGCATCACTGGTTCATACACGATACACATTATATCACAGAAATTAACTAAAAGCCAATAAGACCAATGACAAAAGTAGCAGACCATAAATAGTACAGTAATTACCTGAAGATGATGTTGCTGTGGAAGCTTATGTTCTTTCCCCCATATACAGTATCAGCCCAGTCCTCCCGTGGCCGTACCCCAAACAGAGCATCGCACTCATCGGAAAAAGCTTGAAAGTTCCATGCCATAGGCTCAAACATGTCTTGAACACCATCTGTACACATGGGCATCACCATCTCTGTGCAAGACTGACAAATACAACAAGTCAGTGTATTCACATCAATAAATCAATATTCGATATTCAGTATAAATTTATAATGTCATGTTTAAATCCTTACCTGATAAAACCAACCCCTAATTCCTAGATTTCCAGTAGCAGTCTCAGACACATTAAGACAAACAGCACTGCCCGTGTAGTTGTAGTATACTCTCACTGCCTGCGAGATGCCATGTAACAGCTGCTTGGGTGAAACATCAGTATCAAACTGAAGGTGTGTGCAGACAACCTGAAAAATCCAAATAACATTGGTACATTTTAAAGAAAGAAAGAAAGAACTCTTACTGTTACATGAGACATATTTTACTATATGATATTTAAGACTAGGGCTGTGCGATTTGGGGAAAATATCTAATTGCGATTTTTTTGACAGATGTTGCGATTGTGATTTTATTTGCGATTTAATTTTGTAGTTAAGCTTCAGCTCAATATTCTATATCAGAAGCAGTGTGTATTTCTACCCAATAGACTGTTAGCTTCTTACTGCTAAAATGCAGTCAGTGATGGTTAAAAAACAAAAAGAACTGAAAAGATATTAACTTATTCCAACATTTATTAAAATTTCTTTTTAAATATCCATAAATTAAACATAAATTATATATATTTCATATTGCATCCACATTGCAGCCTCTTGCGATTAGCTAATCGCAATGTTTCAAATTGCGATTGCGATTCGATTTCAATTAATCTCACAGCCATATTTATGACCATACTATACTATATTTTATTACATGAGAATTTATGGAATTCATTCTCCTTCACCAAAAAATGTTGTAGAAAAACTCTGCCCCAAACATTAAACTTGTACCATGTAATAGTGTGAGTAGAAAATTTGTATTGAGCTGAAAAACTGTAAACTATACAGTATGGCCAAAAGTATGTGGACAGCTGAGCATTATCTGTATGTGTTTGTTCAACATCCCAATAATTCCAAAGGTCACAGCAAACCATGTCTTCCTGGAGCTTGCTTTGTGCAAAGGGGCGTTGCCATGCTGAAAGTTTTTTCCAGTAAAGGAAAATTGAAAGCTACAGCATCCAAAGACATGCTATACAATTGTGTGCTTCAAACTGTCAACAGTTTGGGGAAGAACCACATTTTGGTGTGATGGACAGGTGTCCACAAAAATCTGTCCCTATAGAAACCAAATACGAAAAATAACAGGTAGGAACGGTTCTGACGTTTTTGGAATCAATTATTTGAATAAAAACCTATCTATGTGCTTATTCAGTCTGACAACAGCAATCATTCAGAAATGAAAAAAAAACATCCTCCTTTTCTTCAAACGGAAAATAATCCATATGCTTTTATTTAATTTGTTATTGAAGCAAGGACTGATTTGCAGGCAAAAAGAAATGTGTGAAACACAATTTAGCTTCAGTCGAATTTGTTGTTTTGTAGGTCAAAGAATCACAAGCTGTTCCAGATAGACAAGGACCCTAAAAGTAAAACGCTCTGAAGAAGCTAATTATTTCTGTGATCTCTTGAAAACAGCCAGAGAAATAATCATAATGCATGCTGTCAGTGAAGGGGTTTATTTGACAGGTATTTGAAGGCTCCAGGATTCTGCTGCCATCCCGATGTGCCAGTGCCTGGGTGTTCACTGACTAAACAGTTCAAACAGATTGGACTTAGCATGGAGTTTGTTGCTAAGGCTTTTGTTAGACACCTAAAAGAGGAGGTGGTCTGTGCACAAGGTAGGCTACAGACATGTCTAAGCTAAGGCTTATACCATGACAAAAAATGCAGTAGTTCTCTAAAGCATCCTCTCTCTACTTTTCAGATGGGATTAGGCTTATACATTCATCTCCGCTAACAGATTTCCCTCCTCTAAGCCCTCAATGGGCCTTTCTCACATTCGCTCACATAATCACATTAGCTTTGTCATTAAAAGGGCCCATCTCAGCGACCACTGTCTAAACCACTTTAAACACACAGGGGTTGCATAAATTATCAGATTTGGATAGGGCTGTTCAACAATTACCACTTTCTCTTTGGCAGACCGACAAATACTTCAATTTCTTATGGCAATAGTCTGTTTATTCCATTATTTAAATTGTGCTTTTTTTTTTTAACAATGCCTGCTTAATTTAAATGATTCCCAGAGAGCAAGAACATTCTTGTATTCTGATCCAAATACACACAATTCATCAGACTTTAGTGCAATTTATTATCCCTATTTAAAATTTAATACGATCAGTATGGTGCAATTCATTAAGCTAATAGATTCAAATGTCAAAAACAGCCACATGACAGGAAGCCAACGTCCGCTGCTTTCAAAATACATCATGGACGGCATGGACACGTCAAAGATGGTAATGGGTTTGTCAACAGGAAGCTTGGTGAAAAAAGCGAAGTAAACGAATAGGTATTAGCGTTAAAGAGTGACTGCAATTCATCCCCAGCATCTTCTGAATATTGATGATGTTTCTGTGATAAAAAGGCAGTCACCAAAGTCTAGTGCTTTATCAGCATAAATTATTTTTTGGGTCAGCATTAATGAGGGTCTCCCCTGAAGGTGCTTAACAATGAAGATTATTTCTTATGTGTCCTTTAGCATTATGAAGTGACTGTTCATCCTGTGATATCCTACTACAGAGTTCCAGTATATATTAAATGATAGCTTTCTGCTTCATGTCCTGCTACATAAACACTTATAATCTAATCATTTTACATTACATTTACATTTAAGGTCATTTGGCAGACGCCCTTATCCAGAGCGACGTACAAAAGTGCTTTTAAATCTGTCTTTGAATACATTAGCTCAGGTTCAGTCAACCAATCAACCAATGTATATGTGACTTCTCTGTGTGTAACAGTGTTGTTTATTGTTTACCCTGTGATGAGAGCCAGGTCATTTATCTCTTTTTCCACTTTAGAAAGACAGCCACTTAAAAAATGGCAAAGCGATTTGTCTGCATTGACCTCTGTCCACCTCGGTGAATTTAATTTCATTTGGTTGCAAATAGCACCACATGATCCTATTAAAAAGCAAAGGTCTTGTTTTTATAAAGGGCAAATTGTTCGAATAAGTTCAATGTACAGTACCTTAATAGGCCAGCGTGGGAGGTGCTGGAGGAAGTTGGCCTCGTAAGGGTAATCAACCATCGCCAAGTTCACCCAGGTTTCCTGGAGCCAGGCCTTGAAGTCGTTTATATCCTCTTCCTTCAGTGGAGAACACAGGCTAAACTCCTGAGACAGCCACTGCAGACCTTTAGCTGTGATCGATCGGTAAGAGTAATACATATGTTCAGCACAGATACTCTGAAGTGTGCTAGAAATGGACTAAACAGTGAATGTCCCCAGTAGTGCTTTACTGTACTAGTCTTACATGTAAGTCTGATGAAGTTGTTTAATCTTAGTACAAACCTGTTGAGCACACATTGTTGATCGCTGTCCATGACCTCCTGATGTTTTTGCTGCAGTTGATTCCGCTATTGGCGAAGTCCTGGGTGACTATTTTGTAAAAATCACCACAAGGAACCATTCCAGGGAACTGCCAGATTGGAGCTGATGCAGCTAAAGCGCTGGAATGAAAACAGTAACAAGATTTAATGTTTTCTTGTTCCAGATTTTAGCATTAATCTCACATTTCCCTACAGCTACTCCCTTTCCCATTTGTCCTGTGCTTACACACGTAAACACCACTATGCAAAATTAATTTAGCATGAAAACATGACAAATTCTCTTTCACAATTTCAGTAAGTGCATATTGCTTTCAATCAACCACACAATCAGTTTTCAAGTGTAAATCTCTCTGCAATTTTAAACACCATTTTAAACAAGGACCATTCGTTTATTTCTCACCCTATAACCACATTGGGGTATTTCATCCTCAGCCAAGCCGCCAACATTCCACCGTAGGAGCCTCCGATGGCAATGACGGGGCTGTTCTGAGCTCCTGGCAGCGTCTTCTTTAGTGATTTAATCAGCACTGCAAAGTCAGCTAGTGCCTGCTCTGATGTCAGGTAGTTCAAGTACTTGACGTTCTGAAAGGAAGATACATGTCAAGGTTTTCAACAAACCAACATAGCAGAGACAACAGAGTACCAAGCTGTTAGACACTATTAGAGGAATTTTGCTTACGCTGTAAGACTCGTTTCCAAATGGCATGGATTCTCCATAATAGCGATGTTCTGCAAAAACAAGCATGGCACCCATTTCCTCTGCTATGTCCCACATGAAGCCCTGTGTCAAATCAGATAAGACCACCATGCACTCAACATTAGTATTTTAGATCATCCTGTATTTGGAAATTCCTGCCAGGGTATATGTTATAAGAACCAGAACAAAGCAATCAAATACTATTATTACAGTGTTGTTACAGAACCATGTGATGTCTCCTTCATTTCCGGTGTAAAACAGAATTGGGCTGTCATGCTTGTGCCAGTGGTAGTCGTTGACAAGGTACCTCTGCTTGAACGTGCCATTCTCCAAAAACCCAAAGTGATCGATCTGTGAAAGAACAGAAATCAGAAATAGCATATCTAGGCCTAACAATACCTTTATACATAATGTGTTAATGGATCTTTACATGTATGCACATATCGCCATTGCCCGAATATAATACTGATCACAAAATGAGAAATACAGCCTGTACTCGTCACATCCATGCACTTTAAACATTGTAGAAACACAATGTATTAATATTTATTCCTGGGTGTTCTCACTGATCATGTAGCCCTGAGCCTGTGTACAGTAAAGAGGAAATTCTCAGGAGGAGAACGGAGAGATAATTAGCTTCAATTTGTATTAAAATCCAATGCCAGGCCTCAGGGATGCCACATTAGTTCCGGCTTCACCATCCCTGTGACATCCTTTCTTTCAATGCCACAACTTGTCCTCTGTCATCCCTTTTTATTCCCTCTCTCTGCATTTAGTGAAAAATAGATGTGTTGGGGGGGAGGCTGAAGTACATTCCAAGTACTGCAATGCTGTGCCACTGTGTTTCTCAACTGTCGTCCCCTCCTTCTTGAATCCCACCCAATAAACAAAGAATGTTCTCTTTTGTGTTGTTGTCCCCCTAACACTTTCTGTCCCTCCCTTTGGATAAAAAAGAGGCAGAGATTTTATGAGTCAATGAGTCAAAGGATTCCCAGAACCAACATTTTTATTGATCTGAAACTCCAATTTTGGCTTTTTGTCATATGATCATCACTTGTTTCATATACAGTATACATTAGAAAAAAAACTAGATAGCTAGATATATAGATAGACAGATAGATAGATAGATAGATAGACAGATAGATAGACACAGACAGACAGACAGATAGATAGATCTTGTATTGTAAAATAAATATATTATATTATTAAAAAATAAAATAATAATAAGAATATAGCTATTGTGTTTGCAGAATTCACGGTGGAGTTTCTTTAAATATAAAAATATGTATGTGTGTGTGTGTGTGGTACTGAAAGCCAGATATACTGAACATTTCCTGTAACACGGTTACAAAAAAAAAAAAACACTTGCTTTGGCGCCACCTTGTGGTCAACGTAGGAAGCAGTCAAGCTGTAAATAATTTTCACCAACACTGCTTTATATACATATAAACTTTTTTTTAATTACTCTTATCCATTATTCAGTGTGGCTGAAAACAAAAGTGTTTTTAAAATGGGAAGTTACCATTCCCAATATTTACATTTACGGCATTTGGCAGATGCCCTTATCCAGAGCGACCTACATTTATCTCATTCTATACAGCTGAGCAGTTTGAGGGTTGAGGGGCCTTCTCATGGGCCCAATGGTGGCAGCTTGGTGGACTTGGAATTCAAACTCACAACTCTTCCATCTGCCTTAACTACTGACTCACCACTTCCCCAATATGGTACCAGACAGTGTATTTAAATCACAGCTTCTACTCCTCAGTTTCTAACATGTTCATGACTAACCCGCTTGGAAATCCCCTAAATTAAAACAACACAGCAGAAAATGAGAACAACCTGCCCGGATGAAAAGAGAACATTTTTGAAATGTTTTAATCTAAACCATATGTTTATGCTGCTGTATTTGCAGGGAGGCTCTGGTGTAGTATGTCATGTGCTTAATGTCTTACATGTAATGAAATAATTTAATAAACACTGTCACCAGTTCACTTAAGTAACAACATTTAAAAAATCCCTTGAGGTTCAAATATAATTGTGCTTTTTTCACAAATGCTATGTTCCAAAACAAATGGAAATATGTCTAATTAATTTAGTTGGTGCAGATGTCACATGACATCATCAAAAAGAGAAGAGTGCTTAGACATAATGTGGGGAAAAAAAGATACAAAATATTACGAATATTATACTCTGAGTGATTTTTACTTCAGTGAATGAGACAGAAGGTGATGTAGATGAAGCTAACAAGATAAACAAAGTAATAGTAAATCAATAATGCGGTATAAATCTACTAACCTAATTAGTAGATTAGGTAAAAAATTGGAATATAGCTTTCTCACATTTTGGGTAACCAGACCCCAAAAGGCTACACATTTATTTCTGTTTCTCCCATGCAAAAGAATAATCTGTAGATTTGTTAGCTTATAGTGGAAAATGTCAAAATTTGACGATATATTTTAATTGTTTTCTCAGGCCATTACACTTTTTCCTACACAGACCCATTATTCACTTTAAACCATTGAAGACTGTCTAAAGGCAGCACAACTGCAGATTACTGATTGCAACCATTTAAGTGCTGACGAAGGGGAAAACAACAGGAACAATAAGGAGTAAGAAGGTCAGGAAATGGGCTCAGTCTTCCTCAGGCCTCAGCGGATAAATCTGGCAGAGTGAAACTGCAGAAGCAGAACATATGCTGTTAGGCATAAGGTAATGATGTTCAAAGTCCAGTCCAATGACTTGCCTTTGTCTTACAGAAGATGAGCTTTTCCTGTCTTAGTGTTTCTCACGCAATATGGGAGTGACGGAACAGCTATAAAATCTCAGCAAAATCATTCTGAGCTATTTTAGTTACTGTAATTAAAATCTATAAATAAAGTATGTGTTACACTATATTCAGTTTCATCAGAAATGCCGAAGAAATGCAGCCTTATCAGGGTATCAGCTAGGCATACAGAAGTACTGAATGGGGCGTAACGATTCCGTTAAAAAATTAAAAAACAAAAAAATGAACTCTTAATAAATTTACTGTGCGGTATAGGTGTGCGAGCTGTGTCAGATGTTACACAGGATAAGTAGCTTTGCTATTCTACTTAACAGACCAACAGGAAAACATTGTCTGCAGACACAATATGAAGCAGTGGCGCAGAGATTATTTGCACAGAAAATTAAGGAAATCCGTACAGGAAACCCAGTAGTAGGCTATGAGTAAACCATAAACATAAACTGCTGGAACCTGCATAATATTGTCGTATGACTCACAAATAAATTTTTACTGCTGACAAGTGATTTCAGTAATTAGACTTGACACGTACATATTCCATTAGATCTTGCAACTTTACAGGTAATATTTGTTTATGTGTACAATGCATGCACAAATACACTATACGATTGCAGATTATATTAGCAGTCATGTTTTTTTTTGTTGTTTTTTTTTTTTTTACAGCTTTTGTACAGCTTTATTTCGTGACAATATTTATAAGCGAACAGACAAACAGGTTGCTACCTATAAACACTCAGCAAACATATAACTTCTATAAATATATTATTGTGATAGTAAAATATTTCTTGCTATTACGTTTTCTCTGTCATTTGATACATTGAAATGCATTTCATATGTCACGTGATATCTTACCTGCTGATCAAAATAAAAAGTTCTGTAAAACACACTTCTCTGCTGGGAGGAACTTCTTGTCACGCTGCGTCTGCCTAAAAGATGAGGTTTAAGCGCTTCCACATGGAAAATTATGAGGAATATTAGAAGAACCCAAGGGACAGAGACAGTTTTGACCGGTGTTCGCATGCTTGATGGACAGGCAGAAAGAAAAGGCAAGACAATGTGTTTGATGACTGTACAGCCTTGTTTGTCTTCCCACCGCTTCTCCGGTCTGAACACGCCCTTGGCCAACCCCTACAAGGGGCGTGGCTGTGCCTGAGATGCGGTAAAGAAAAAAATGCTGCAGTTTGACGGCAGTTTGAGGAAGAAGGAAATCAGCTGACACATGACTCGAGAAAAGTGGTCTAATATACTTCGCAAAATAAACTGTCAGCAACAGCAACTATAAGAGCTAAACAACCGTGATTATTGCACGAGTGAATGCAATACTCTCTGGTAGATTGTCAGTCTTATTTTTTTTTAGTCCTGTAGAAGATTTTGATCAAGAAGAGGGGTAAAGTCCAATATTACAGCGTCTTTTGTGCGTGTTCTCCCAAGAAGACAAGGCTCATTTGCTCAATACTCCACATGCCCGACAATAACAAAAGAGGTACGCTTTACGTCTGTCGTAAATCGTGCTTCAATTTCGAGCGCAATGGTTGATGGGAGGTGAAGGTAACATCCGGGCTCTTTTTACACAGTTATGTGCTGTATTATATAGATATATTATATTCATCTATTTATTATTCAAATTGATATATATGTA
>JAOTRN010000051.1:16200079-16230131 GCA_028566695.1 Bagroides melapterus
AAAACACTGAACATTTTGATGAATAAATATGGATAATGTATTATATTCACACTATGACATGATGGATATGTACATCTATTATGTATTGTTAATACAGTAACAACTTTTGAGTTGTAGTAAACATTAAATGCTCAAACATCAAGTGCTTCTTCCTAAAGTAATAAAAGGTTGCCACTTGTAGAGAAAAATCATTTGCTACAGATCAGATGACAAAATTATACAACAAACAAGCAGTCTTTCTCCGAGAGCAAACACGTGATATGGTGAAAGGGTTCCATCTCCTGTGAGGATCATGCTCATATGAGAATCCTGTCCAAATATAGACACCAGGGCAAGTTGTGATTTTTATTTATTCATTCTGTTATTTACTTTATGCCTTGTACAGAATATGGAAGGAAAGAGAAAAGCAATGAATCTTGAGATAAAAGCCAGTAAAGAGGGTATATATATATATATATATATATATATATAAATGAATAAGCTGAGGTGATGGAAATAACAGTCTTAGTGGAGTCAAAATTGAGAATAGTGAAGTTTACATTTATTTAAATCTACTGGATTAAAGTGAAGAACACTGAGTTCAGACTGCCGGGAGTGACCATACTGTATAAAACAGGAGCCAAGTCTTGTTAATGCTACCAGCAGACTTGCAAATATCCTTTGTTTCTCCAAGTTTCCAAGGAAACCTGTTTGAAATCAAATCACTTTTCCACTGGAATTGCAAGTTCATCCCTTTACTTGTGTTAAACAATTATAACAAGTTTAGAAATCTTTCCCTTTTCACAGCAGTTAGTCAAAATGCCACTGTACAGAACAATATTTACATTTACAGCATTTTAGCAGACACCCTTATCCAGAGCATCTTACATTATATTACATATCTCATTTTTTTTATACCTCTGAGGGTTAAGGGCCTTGCTCAAGGGCCCCGCAGTGGTAGTTGAACTCATAACTTTCTGATTGGTAAACCAACACCTTAACCACTAGGCTACCACATCCCAACAGCTGCCAATGCTCTTCAACTGTGATTTACTCTCCAAGCTTGCTTTAATTAAAACGAACAACCAAGTTACATTCTACACGTTACATCAGGTAAATTCACACCTCAGTCTCGCACCTGCTGCTTGTGCACCAGGCCTGGAATTCCACAGAAGACACGTGGATATTAGAGATATACTTTAGTGTGGGTGTGAGCTTGTGGTCACCATTAACTTTGTTGTGGACAGACACAAACAAAATGAATGGGATTAAAAACAACAATTGAGTAATTATAATTATAAACCTGAGTGATGTAACTGAGGCTGAGGAACTGACCAGAGTCTGAATTCACAGACATTCACTGGTATTTCTCCCTGAGGGTTTTTTTTTGTTTGTTTGATTGTTTGGGGTTTTTTTTGTGTGTTTTCCAATGTGTTACAGGACAGAATGGTGGATTCCTATTTAATTTTATTTATAATTCCAGTTTTGCCCATGATTAATACAGATAAAGATATTTGGAGCACTATACAAATACAAATATAGCTTGTTTTTGCACCCCTAATAGATAGACACGAACAGACTTATTTTTAATGGCACAAGCCTTAAAGCATTGAAAACAGACATCAAGCCCTATACATAAGCCGTACAGTTCAGCATTACCAAATATGGATTCTAAAGTCAAGGCAAGTCCTGACAAATTCACTGGAATGCCAAACAATGATATACTGCAAAGATAGAACTGAAACTGGGTTTTCATTATTAATGTATCGAGACATTGAGATTGAGCACCAACAGTACAGACATGTACTCATACACATTCCAACTATACAGGAGTGCACAGAGTGACGCTCAGACAGCGGAGAAGACAGAATGCTTCCTCTCACTGCTTATGCTCTGAGTGGTTAATGTCTCAACTTCCCCATTCTAGGATAATGCACTGCTGGTGGATATCTAAAGTCATGCCTTGTTTTTCTCAAGACCCTTCCATTCCGGATTCTCAGGAGAGGAAAGAGATGCTTCTCAATTTATCCATGAAATAGTTCCTGTACTTATAGGAATAGGAATTTTTCTGCAAGAACAGTTTTTCCTCAAAGATCTTCATGGATCATTACCCCTTTTAGTAGTTTGTTGTAGGAGTTAAACGATCAGGGTAACTTAAGTGGAACATTCATGGCTTTATCTGCTAAAATGTGTGTGTGTGCGCATGTGTGTGTGTGTGTGTGTGTGTGTGTGTGTGTGACTTCCTCCATGACATTTGGAAGCATCAAATTACATTAAATATCAGCACAAGCTTAACTGGTCAATGATCTGCTTGTGTTCAGTTGTTGGTATGTGTACTTTTTAATACTGTAGTTTTGACATTATTGACCTTGATATTTTTAATCAGCAGAATAGAAATCATGCTCTTATGAGTTCCGGTCTGGTTTAGATCCTGCTTAAAAGACAATTTGACAGTTGATCAGACTCAGCAGACACTTAAAATATGCCATATGGTGCACCACAAGGTTCTGTTTTAGGCTTTCTAATCTTTGTCTTGGGCATGTAATTCAAAAAAGATAATGTTGGCTTGCATCTCTATAGTGACAATAGAGAGTTCTTATAAGTTCAGACAGACTCAGTTTTACACAAGGAAAATAGAAGACAACGTTAAAGATGTAAAAGCTTTGAAAAAGTCATATCTTCCTTCTTCTTCTTCTATTTATCATTATTATTACTTCATGTAGCACATCTTTTTAAGCTCCCGCAGCGTAGAAAGCACTAAGTGCTTAACCGATTAGCAGGCATTGATTTGTAATATGTCAGACAAGGGAACTCAGACATCCAACGCTTCAAATGAAACATGTAGCAGCAGGAGTGTCAGACTCCTGCCTTAGAAAGCCACATTACTTCAGTGTTTAGTGTTCTATCTCACAAAATACAACTAATTTAAATCACTGGACTGGAGACTAATAACCTTCATGTCATATGATTCTGGACCTAATGAACAGGAACCAACTGATAAAATAATCATGATTTAAAACAGCCCTTGCAATAACAATTCACAGAGATCTGTTGACTCCCAGATAGGCATGGAACCTTTTGTTCCTTCTTGCTGTTTCCCCTCACAGTTGTCAGTAGATCCTCACTAGTTTCTTTCTTGTGTTGAAGGAGACATGGATATGTTTTTTTTTCTGTCTGAGCTATGTCTATCTGTTAGGCAATGCACAAAATTCAGGAAAATAAAAAGCATGTGGCTGTAACACACTGATACAGATAGAGTGGCCCTGAAATCCTCATTAAATCATTCAAGAAGTCACTGTCATGGAAGCAGGTTATCATGAACACAGTGATACACAAATAGAAGAGAAAGTCAGAACAGGTTGTCTTAGATATAAATGATTATATGCAGGTGCCTAACTGGAATTCAGGTTAATACGTAAGCAGTGTACACATTTTCTTACTGATAGTCTATTCAATTATTACCATTTTTATCAATTAATGAATATTACATATAAACAAATATAAAAATGCAATCGTAAATTATGTCATTATATATATTATATATTATATATTACTAAGAGAAGTAATGAAAGAGAAGGAGAAGTGTTCTGATCATATGGCTCTGTGGCAAATCTGCTGACTACAGCACTTGAATGCTTGACACGGCACAGGACAAGGCTTCAATCCTCGTACTGGACACTTGTAGTGGCTCTAACTGGTCCAGTGACAGATACTACAGTACATGCTGCCAGCAGTCATGTTAGTTTTGTTTTTGCACTTAAGATGAATAATACATGTTCATTCCCATATGCTTGGCAGATCCAGCCCATTCTCTCACATCTGCAGTTACGCTCTGTGCCTAGTTTTTACTCTATCCAGCTATATATGGGACCAAGTACACACCCAACCCACCCACACATGCACACATAATATGCACACACTGATAATACACAGGGGACTCCCAAAGCTTTCAGCGGAATAGTAAGTGACCGGAGGATGTTGTGAATTTTCCCTACAGATTCCACAAGCTTTCACTGTGTTAATCTGCTGGAAGTAAGTCAGCAATCCTCTAAACAACACAGTGCAGTGAGAAAGAATCGACTCTATTTCTTTTCTATACTCATATTCACCATTCTTTCCTCTTTCGAGTTCCCCACATGTTCTTATCCTGTGGACATTTCAGCTGAGAATAACACATTTTCTTTCGCATCCGTTTTGTCAGCATCAGCAAGGACTCATTAAATGCACTTGGGCACTTTTTAGGGCAACAAGGGAACAAGCAACATGTGCTATGTGAGCATGTGAGGAAGTGTTCCCCATGCAGAGACGAGAAGCAAAAACCCTGTACTGGTTACCAGTATACTGCAGAAATCAACACTATCAATCACCGCTTCTGTTTGTATTGTCATCTCTGTCTAGGACAAGGTTTCATTTGCAGAACATCTTGTCTGTTTGTGTGCATATGGAATCAGGCTAATTATTTTCATATGTACAAATAATATTCTGGGTACTTACTAGAGCAAACTTCCTCAACTTCCTCAACTTCCCAGTGACAAAACTGACTCTAGGTACAAGTTGAAACTATTTATTTGATATTAGATCTCTCAAAACATCTGGTCTGAATACAGGAAACTGCAATAATGATTTAAATCTGCATGAACTAGGTGTAATGCTTTAAATGTGGGCGAACTGCATAAGAGCAACAGACCTCTGAGAGAGGTACTAGGGGTACTAGGCTTGGCATGGATTATTTCATGGGTCAACCCTTATTCCTATTAACACCTTTAAGCGAAAAACCTGCCCACAATCAATATTTCTAACTGTGGAAGTTTTTCTTATTTGCAAGACATCGCACTGGCCTCTAAAAAAAACCCTCCCACTCCTATAACTGTGTGGAGTAATATACATCTTATTTTCAATCGTTTTACATTATTAAATGTGCAGTTACTAAGATTGAGTCCCTATTACAGGCTCAGTTCATGGCTCAGTGACACCTCAGAAATCTGTTGCCCAATCATTTAGCTGCGCTTTTAGAAGTCAGTGCATTCAAAGTTCCCTTCCCTTTCGTCTAAAGAAAACATCAATTTTAAGAAAAGTTGAACTTCCAATTATGTCATGTGGTACAGTCTGTGATGTAAAAATCCAAAAAGCAAAATCTAAGACATATTTCAGAAAAAGAAGATCAAATTTACTATACCTCCATCCTCTGAGTGTGTCGATCTATCCAGCTGTGCCCAAGTAACTCTGATTAAAAAGTCAATAAACTTTCTCAGGTTCACACAAGCAACGGAGTCACATTTCCAACGGAGAGACTCTACACTTAAACTAAAGGATCAACACTGGTCCACTGTGTGAGGACCCTGAAGAGAAAGAGGAGGAGGAGGCGAAGAGTTGGAGGAGGAGGAGGAGGAGGAGGAGGAGGGTTTGGCTGACTGATGTGGTCCGCTGTATTTTGGTTGCGCAATTTTATCGTTGTTAAGCGGCGGATGTTAGAGTTAACACCGAGATATTGAAGAGTCCGCACTGAGGCGATACTGAGCTGTACACACACGCACGCACTCACGCAGGCATACACGCACGCACACGCACGGAGACACACGCACACGTTTTCATCTGACGACTGCAGGTTATGAGAGTTTTTCATATTTGTTGTCATTCAGCTGTAAAGCGGAACTCAGAATTGTGGATTAAGGCATGCATACAGTATGTGTCTACATCATAATGTTTGAGGCCCTCTTGTGGTTGAGAGCAGTATAATTTTTAACCCCGCTCATTCCCATATTAGTGTGTGGCGACAAAAAATCCACAAAAATGAAGCAACCCAAGAATATTATACGATGATAAAACCTTTACATTCTTAATCTAAATAAAAATATATACATTTAAATGCATCATGTTGAAAAGCAAGCATCTATATTTATTTAATTTGAATTAACCTTCGTGAAATTGGATTAACTTCATTCCTGTAGCTCCACCGTGTGGAAGGAGTGAACAGAGAAACCCACAGACGTCACATATTGTGTAATACACAAAGTGTGTATACTATGGGATGAAATTAGTCTCAAAATCCACAAACAAATGTCTTGAGATTTGAGTCTGTGAAATTCAGAATTTAAATGAATGGGCATCGATTTGTACAAATGGAGACATACTGTACACGTGAATACAAATGTTTTGTTTCGTATTCATATATCAGAATTTGCGCATGCAAATAAGAAGATGTGTATTTGTGGATCAGGCGACACGCGTGCATGCATCCTGTTCCGTGCTTTGCATCGCGCGAGCCACACGCACAGCTGTGCCTAAGAAAAGCATCCAGTAGGTGGCAGTATTGCAAGTTTCACACATGGCGGAAATCAATTGCTTTAATGGATAGGAATGTTACTCAATTGAACAGCCAAGCTAGATGTTATGTACCAATTTGATTTAGGTCTTAATTAAAACTAGTAAAAGAAAAAACAACTAAAAAAAATACCTAAACACACACTTTGCTCCCAGGTTAACGGTTTAAAATAGTATCCATTTTTTCTCGGTAGCAGAAACGTCTGATCCAGCTAATTACCACTTGTTCTCCCAGCCATCAGATTCTCAAATAACTGATCTGGTCATAAAACAGACCATCACCCAAGTACCTTAAAGTACTTTTCATATTATGCACTGCACCTCACTCTCTCCGATCCTCTAACACTGGTGGTCTCACCATCAAAAAACTAGTGGGGTCCAGTTATCATGATGAATATTTCATATTTCATCTGCACACAGAGAAAAGGTTATCTTGGAAGTTTTGTTAGTGATGTTATAAAAGCTTGTGAGATGTAACAATAGTACCCTCTCCTGTTGGAACATAAGTACTGCTGGTATAGACACTAAAACATACACACACACACACACAAACACAAATAAATACAGGCAATGGCATGATGGCACAGCTGGTGGTGTCACCACCTCCTAGCTCCAGGGTCCTCAGTTCAATCCAGAGCTCAGGTGACTGTCAGAGTGGCATTTCACACCTTCTCCCTGAACAAGCGATTGGGTACAGGCCAGGTTTTACACAGTGTGAGCTGGAAAGGAGATTGTCCATATGTGAAAGTCTAACACCCAATATAGAAGAAGAAGAAGAAAACACATCAATAACTGTAGAAAAAAGGTGGCAATTTAAGGGAACATAAGAGTAGGGTTCAGGCAGAGGGCCTGTTCAGAAAGTATGTAATCTGATGCAATTTTCTTTTCAGTACAAAAGCTGACTGCTCCATCTATACATATGACAGCTAATGGAAGGTTACTGTACCCAGTTACTCCGTATAATTATGCACCTTTTGTAAAGAATCCACAAGAAAACTATTTCAGCTACACTGTTTATTGCCAACATAATTATTGCATCCACCTCCCTTCACTTGTGTCGTGAAACACACTTTCATCTTATGAAGGAAAAACACTTGGCCACCACATTTTGACCTAAACACTGTCATAATACAAAACCTTAGAATCCAATTCCATTTGACCAAAATACAGGCAGCATATGTGTTCATGGCATATCTAATACAAGTTAGTTAGTCTTTAACTGGTCATGTGATTCTATTGGGAAAATCACTAAAATAATGGATCTGGACACTTACATACATTAATGAATGGCCTGCAAATAATGCAGATAAGACTTTATTATTATTATTATTATTAATTTTTTCCCCAAGATGTCATGTCTTGTGCAGATAAAATACTTTAGACTTTCCTATTCTACAAAATTAGACAGCAAGGGGACTTATTAGAACCAATATGACAGTACAATTTGAAATTAAAGCAAACATAGCCAAACAGCTGTGCTCTATGAACCAGGATAATGAACATCATTAATACTGCAATAACACAACACTGATTAAAGGCTTTTGAATGTCACCAGGATTCCATAAATTCAAACTGTGACTCGCATGGAGAATGTGTAAACTCATAATCCTGTAGTGCATTTGGAAGAATAAAACATCAATGTTGCCTGTTGTTTTCCCCAGTTTAGTTAATTCGACAGTCTAATAAAGTGTACACTCAGTAGTAATTACTGTGAGAAAATGGTTTATGTTTAAACCAATCCAGTTTTCTCAGCTTTATAACACTTAAATCCTCTGATAACGTTAGATTTACACATAGAAAACTGCAAGGGAGATTTTTAAAGTACATATTATAGTACATACTGTAGTGTGATGTGTTAGAATAATACATTAAATCTCTATACTTTATAAGAGAAATTTTCATCCCACACAGTTTAAAAATGTAAAATAGTATTTCAAATAGTATGTAAAAAAAAATAGTATTTCTAATTGGTATGCAGGTACAACAACAATTAAAACAACACTATCAGGATGTTGGAAGATTCCTGATGGGAACACCAGGGGGTGTTTTTTGCCAGGGTTTTTTTTTTTTTTTTTTTTGGTGTTATTTGCCGTGTGTTTCTACGCCTGATCCTGATTCACTTTCGGCGTCCACACAATTGTTCCTCATGTTACCTTGATTTTTCTCCCTATGTATATCCGTTGTACATGTTTGCGTTGTTGTTGCCTAAGTTTGTTTCGTGTTTTTCCTATGTCTGATCCCCGTGTATTTAATAAAAAAATATCCCTCCGTATGGGTCTGATTTTGGCTCTGTGCAATCACTCGCCATTTCTGACAGAGAGAAGCATTAAATACTAATATAAGAAAAGCTGGTGGAAGCAGAGGTTTGGGCTGACACGTTATTAGAGATCAAATTCAAGAAGGGAGAGGAAGCGATACTATTACCAACTAGGAAATCTGACTAAAGGTAGAGGTAGGAATCAAACTGCTAAAAGATGGTTGATTTTGCATCAGCGCATTCCTACATTAAGATATATTTATGTTTATTTACGCTATAAGCTAATAGTAACGGATGGTAATGCGGAATACGGCTTCTGTGATTTATTCTTAGTTTAGAGTGCACTTTTTTGATGCACTTTGATATGCAGCTATTTTGGATTGGAGTGCAGATAAATTGAGTGGTTTTTTTTTTTGTTTGTTTGTTTTTTTTTGCTGGGAAAAAAGCTGCAGTCATGAATTATATATTGTTTAATATTCCACAGAGCAAAACAGATGGAGATGTGGTTTGTAGTGCTGATGTGTAGCGTTACACAGTAGGACACTGAAGCAAGCATCTGTTCTCTAGTGGGTGACGTGTGCGAGAGATTTCTCTCATGTTGGGAGAAACATTTGCTTTGATTGAGATCTTAACCTGATATTATTATATTTCATAATTTGAGGAAGGGCATGGCATCTAAGTAGAAAATTTTGTATCCCCTAGTTTACAGCTGCATTTCATGTTGTTTATATAAGCTTATATAGCTAGAAATAAGTCTTTCCTCACTGAAGTCGCATACAGTTGTTTATCCGTTTAATAGAAACGTTTTCATAAACTAAAACTATAGCATTAAATTATATACTTCAGATTAGTCAAGCAAAACTTTAATTCTTTCCCCACTGGTCTTTCATGCGACACTGGCTCCTGCTTATTTCTAACATACAAGAAGTAAACAGTTGCCTTTGAATTTATTTCCAACTGTGACATGGAGAGTAATCTGTATTTTAAGTAGAATATATTGAACCCCGAACCCCTCATCTCTGATGGAGCTCCATGTTGCTATGGTTGCATATGAAAGAAGAAAGAGGGAAAGGGAAAAAAAAACAAAAAAAAACAAAACAAAAAAAACCCTATCTGAATAAGTGTTGCTTCAAATATACACCCTCCTCTGAAAGTATTAGAACAGCAAAGGCAATTATTTTGTTATTCCTTTACACTGGAGAAATCTGGGTTTGAGATAAAGCACAGGATGCCTGCAAGAAAAAGTGATTGTGCATATAGGTGGTGCATGTAGCTCACGTTAGAGATTCTGTGCATGTGGGTTTCTTCCAGAATGTCCAGTTTCCTTCCACCTCACATTGTCTCTAGGTGGACTGGTTATGCTAAACTGCCCCCTAGCTTTGAATGTGTGCACGGAGCACTGCAATGGACTACATTCCCATCCAAAGTATATTCCTGTTTCACAGCCAGTGTTACTGGGATAGACTCTGGATCCACTGCGGCCTTGACCAGCATTAAATGGTAAATGAAAAGGAGTGAAGGAAAGAAAGTAATGAAAATACTAAACATTTTTGCTTGATTAGAAATAAATTCATAAAAAGACAATTAAGAATTATAAACTTTTTTATTCTGTAGATATCATGACTTTACAGATACACTTTAGATACATATTTATGATTATACATTTCTGAATTAATAACGAACATTTTAAAGTGATATGTCTGGTACTATGTATAGTATAACAAATTTTTCATTTTTGGAATGTACGGGTGTATGAGGTAACTGCAACCATTAAAATTACATAAAAATGGTCTCATTTTTGTGCATATTTTTGTAGGGTTTTTTTTGTCTCCTCCATGGACCAAATGTAGAAGCCTACTATGGTGGGGGAGATGTTAAAATGGCACATTTTGCAATTACAGTTTTATCACTATCAAAAATAGGAATTTGGGTTTTTTTTTTCCTTCAGTGACAAAGAGAAGACATCTGCAAACCACCTAGACCAAATCATGTAATTAAACCAAGACTTGCAAGGTACCTGTAGTTCTTAAATGATCATGACAGCACCACTGCCATAACCACTCAAGACATTAGACCTCACAGCTAGATTGTCTCACTGCCATCATGCAGCTTCGGCAATCTATCACAATGACTTTACATAGAGAAAAGGCAAACAATTCTGTTTCACAGGAAGTACATGTAGAATCAACACATTTTAGAACTGCTTTTTACTTTCATCCTATTTTTTCCATATTTTTTTCTGTTTTCTCTGGATGATTAACCTTAATTTTTTTTTTTGCATAAATAAAAAAAAAACTTCAAATAAGTGATTCAAATGAGGAAAATAAGAATAACATTAGTGAATATGAATACTTTTATATTCAGTATTAAGAAAAAAAAAAGTTGGTAAAAATAAACAAAAAGATCAGAGAAATTAAGAATACTATGCAGAAGAAATGGTTGATTCCAATCACAAGTCTGAAATCATTACTCTTGAAATAAAAGATTTCAATAACAAGTTTTATGGTACAACAATTCAACATCCAAAACACAAGGGCTCACACAACCAGAGAGTGTGTTCCATAAAACGCATCACAAGATCAAGACGCAGTCAGTACTGTTGTTATTTTTTTTTCTTCTCACTAAGGTGCAAAAATAACTGGATAAGCATACTTTTTTGTGCTGGACAATATTCTGGAGCAAAGCAGCTGCATGTAAAATCAAGCTACAGTATACTTACATGATAATAAAAATAACTTTTGACTGTTAGGTTTCTTTTTTTTTTTCTTTTTCCTCCCCCCATAGTCATTGATCTAACCCTATACCAACCCAGATCTCAAATAATGAGCAGGTCCTTGCATCATGCTGTACAAAAATATACTACCATTTCTCATGTCTTTTTTTGCATCCCTACACATTCTGCAAATCAAAAAAAAAAAAAAAAAAAAAGAGAGGGGGCTTTAAGGAAAGTGCTAAATGAATGTTCTATAAGGTGAACAAGTATATCCCTTCTCTCAGTGATGTCATTAAACTTATCTCCTAGTGAGAGCTTGGTACCTTCAGGACCTTGAGGCTTTTCATAGCTATTCACTTTCTTCCACATGATGGTGGGAGATTCAGGATCCACTCCCTCCCCTCAGCCCTCTCCTCTGTATTCACTGGCCCTCTGAGTTCCATCCCTTAACAGTGCACCAGTGACCAGCCCTTCGGTGAACAGCTTACCAAAGAACAGCAGCCGTTGCACCAATGACCGGTGCAACAGCAAACATCACATCGTTGAACAACTTAAATTCAACGAACACCGCCCAGTGCACCAGCAAACAGTTCACTGGCAAGCAGCAACCAGCACACCAATGACCAGTACATCACCGAACAGCTCAACAATGAACAGCTCAACAATGAACAGTGGCCAGTGCCCCAGTGCAAGATCAAACAGCTCACCAGCAACCAGCACACAGTGTACCAGCAAACAGCTTGCCAGCAAACCACACACCAGCACACAAATGACCAGTGCACCAGAAACAGCTCACAGCGTACCAGCAATCCATGTACCAGCAAACAGCTCGCCAGCAAACTGCACACCAGCGTAAATGACCAGCGCACGAGTGAACAGTGCATCAGCAAACTGTGAACAATCACCATGCCAGCTATGGAACACTGATCCTAAGTCACATACTGGACAAATGATAGTTAAAACTAAATATAAATAATAAAAAAAAAAACTATAGCTACATACATAAATGAATGATAAAAAGGAGTATGCAGTGAGTGGTAAGCTTCGTGCCTAATCCTTCAGTAACCACCTCCCAGCTAATGGGAGAGGAATACTGTGCTTTCTAATAGCGCTGCAGAGACAGAAGAGTTCGATAACAGAGAGGAGAGTCAAAAAGAAGAGTTGATGGAAAAAAAATCTACAACCTCAGCTTTTTTTTTTTCTTCCTTTCACCCTTTCCCTTCACTCACTGTTTCCTCAACCCACTTTGGTGCTGAGAATGAAACAGACAGAAAATGAAATAGACAGAAAAACTAAACCAAAACAACAGGATCTGGCCATGTGGCTTCAGGGATCACTCGATGACGAGGTACTGGATGGCCACGGCAATGAGGATGGAGGTGAGGGCGAGCAGGGCGATGATGAGGAGGGAAAACTGCTCGTCTGTGAGGCTGCGTCGAGGCTGCTGGCTCTCACTAGCTTTAGGCCCCACGTTGCTGGATGAGCTGGGAGATTCGATGCGAAGAGGCAGTAAAGTGACACTGGAACTGTACGGCCCCATGATCTCTGGAGCATCCTGGCACTGGCGGATCGCACACACCCGGAAACGGTATTCAGAGGACGAGCTCAGAGAGGAGAGGCGGAATAGAGTGTCTGAGCCCTTGTATATCTAAAAGACAGAAAAAAAAATAGAAGAGGGTTCAGGACAAAGCACAAAATTTATTTGTCTTTTAATTTTGTTAATTGAGAATACAAAAAGATTAAAGAGAGGTGCAGCAGTTTTTTAAATGCTAAATAACAATGATTAATCTAATGTTTATTTTGGTCAATAATAAAAAATAAGTTAACCACATAAATTAAATCAAAGTAGTGAACACAAAGCAGAAGATCAAAAGTCTGATTTATGCTTCTCTCTGAATAGACTTCAGATGATTTTTTTGTGTTTGAAAGACACCTGTGATGGGAATGAACATGGCATTTAAAAAAAAAAAAAAAAAAAAGTTAGTCTACCAACTCCTCTGTGTCTGGCTCAGTCACATGTGAATTGAACGCAGGGGTGGAAACTGAAAGGAGCTTCAACGTTACATGTCTAACACCATATCGTTAGATGCGTTTATCACAGTCAGTATTGGGTCATAGTGAAAATATCAGTTTTCCAGAGCAAACCAGTGCTGTGGCTCTTCTCTCCCTACAGATTGGTCTGATTCATCCTGATGCTCTATTTCTGCTTGGTGCTTCTGCGCTTATGACTCACATTATTACTGTGGAGTGTTCTACAAGTATACCCTAAAGATCTGTATTTTGGGGGAAAAAAGAAACCTTTATGCCCAAGTTCCACTTGCTTCAGTGAATAATTTCACATGGAGACTTGTAAGACTGTCCTGTGCTAATCTCAGGAGCCTTCATCACAGTATCTCATACTTTCTTAATTTCAACAGCCTCAGTACTGTTTGAATTTAAAGTTGTAAAAGAGTTATGATTTATAATCCTACTATCCACTAACACCCTAGAGAGGAAAGGTTTCCTTTTGAGTCTGGTTCCTTCTCAAGGATTCTCTCTCATTACGTTCCAGGGACATTTCCTTGACACTGTTACCTTGTCACATTCATTAGGGATCTAAATCTACACCCAAAACTGCTTTAATAAAATTTCTATACAAATAAAACTGAGTTAAGATGAAAAGGCTCTCTTTTCAATTCAGTATCTCAAGTAATTAAATGATCACATTGTCCAGGGAATTTGCTTTCTAGTCATTGGATTTATAGTTTGTTTAGCTGTTTCTTGTACATTAACTAGTAGATGAGCAAATAATATGTGGTTTCTATTTCCAAATGTACATTTTGAAATGGGACCGTTTAAAGCTTTTTCATACATTCATATTTTTTTCAGAATAATTTTGTCATAGTTTATTTCCATAAACAATAAAACATAAACCATTCAGAATAAATCTCAACAGCATTTCTGATGAAGCATAAACCAGGCACAAGACTTGCTCATAAAAACATTCTGATTTCAAACAGAATGACGACATCAACATGGGTACCTGTTTAAAGTCAGAATTTCCCTGCATGCACTGCAGGCAGTATATGATTGGATCTCCCTTCATAGGTTGCAGGGATTCCCAACTAATCTCACAGGACTCATCCAGTCGTTCCACACGTGGTGCTAGAGACATACACAAAGAGAACACATCAGAAGTGAAATACATCAAAACACAATTGGAAAGTGGTCTAAGCTCCAGGTGAAAGGTAAAGGATTTGAATGTCTTACCTTTGAGTGGAGCTGGTGGTGAGCGGGGGGTGGTGAAGGTGTACACAGAAGAGAAGGGCCCTTCGCCCGCCTCGTTAAAGGCTTGGATGCGAAACGAATAAGAGGTAGACTCATTTAGCCTCTGTACTTTGTGAGTGTGGCAAGGTCCTTTATACAAGGATATAAACCTATAGAAAGACAAAGATACAGCAATAAGTCTTGGTCTGTCTTCTTAAGCAACTGCATCAAGCAATTACAACTGGATCAGGTATTTCACCCAGATCTAGTGTAATAATCTTTTACTGATTATCCATCTCCATGACCAGGAAGGTTTTCATAAGTATGAATGCAGCCCATGCTGTATGTGATGGACGATGTTTGGACTCACCTGCCATTTTTGTCCTCCAATTGTAGCTGGTACTGCAGTGAGTCTGTGGGGGAATTCTTGGCTGGACCATCTCCCCACTTCAGCCTGAGCGTCTGGTGGCTGAATGCAGTGCACTCCAGCCTTGGTGGCAGAGGAGGCAGAGGTTTTGTCTTCAGTTTAAAAGTGTGGCTAAAGGGACCAGCACCAAGGCTGTTTAGACCCTGGATCCTTATCCTGTGGGTACAGACAAACATTAAACTTCACATGTGGCCATATACTGCATTTAGCAGAATGGGATGGAGTCTGAATACAATGTGACTATTAGTCTGGTTTCTATGCCCAAATTTTAATGACGCCAAGAACGTTCCCCTCAGCATATACACTTGTTTTATTAACTAACATTATTTTATTTTTTTCCAGAATACTGACTATAAAAACACCACAGTACACATGGTCACCCATGGATTTTACTAATATGTGGCACATATTAAAAAAAACAAAACAAAAAAAAAACTAACATTCTGTAATAAATCTCAAATATTTCTATTCTAAAGAAAGCTATAAAAGCAGCAATCCTAACTGCTATGTATACCTGTAGGTGGTATCAGGTTGCAGGTTCTGTATAATGTACTTCGTTACAGGGCCAGTGGAGATTGGCTGTCTTTCTCCTATATCAACCAGGTAAGACGTAATCTCTGCTCCATGATCACACGGTGCCTCCCAGCGGAGCCCCAGGCAAGTGGAGGGGGAATAGAGTGGAGGAGAGGGTCTTTCTCCATCGTCTTCCTCCTCTTCTTCTTCATCCTCCTCCACCTCTCCTCTGTCAGATCCCTTCACGTCCACCCTCATCTCGCTCTCTCGGAGAGCATGAACAACACTGACCATGGCAGGCACAGAGCAGGGCGTCTGGCACAGTATTACTTCACTAAATGGCCCCACGCCAGCCACATTTACTGCCTGATCACAGACAAAGAAACACAGAGGTGTATATTATTAGCATCATCTAATAATAAGTGACAAGAAGGAATTAACATTAGAACAATGATTAACAGCTGTTATGGCAGAAGTAGGCTTAGGTACTGAGAACAGTTAAATAGTGCTTAATCCACAAATGGCATCAATGAAAAGCTAGATGAGAACAGTTAAATCCAACACAGAACTTTCTCTAACCTGCATTAAATTACAATACATAAAACTGAAGCAAAATCAGAAACCATTTAGGGAAAATAGAATAAACTAAAAAGTTACAATATGAATCAGTGGACACTTTTCAGGCATATTTTAAGGATATTCTCAACCAGACTTGAAGATTAATGTGTCTATGATGGAGAGATGGTAGATATTTTTCGGTATGTCTTTCTGCAATGGGAATATCATGCACTAATGATAGTCACCAAAATATATGCTTTCAATTTCTAATGTTCACCTGCACTCTGCAGAAATAGTTGGTGGCAGGCAGCAGGCCTTTCAGCTCATAGCTCGTTGCAGCTCCACTGTAGATCACCTGCATGCTCCCCTCAGCTGCTCCCCACTCCAACCGAAACTCAGTCACTGCTGCACCATTACAGGATGGAGCCTGGAATACACGATATGTTTTAACTGAAATTCCCAACTAAATATATCCAGAATATGGTTAGTACATGGTCATGCTGGCTTTTTTACTGAGTGTAACACAAGCTTCATGATGTGAACTTTTCACCAGTACAATAAAATATAAAGTAGGTCCTTACTTCCCAGCTGACCACAGCACATGAAGGAGATTTGCAGGTGATGTGAGGAGGTCGACAAGGCTCAGGTGCTCCTGGTCCTGTAGTCACTTCAATACGCTCAGAGAAAGGCCCATACTGACAACCAGAAAATACACACTTGGTGAGTACATAAGAATAACAAATTAAAATTAGAGTTATGGTCAGAAGGAAACCCTACAGCTGTCAACGGGAGAGTGAGAGGTTTGTTTCTATGGTAACAGTCAATGACTCCCAGATTAGCATATAATCTTGTGAGCTCTGAAACCACACAGTTACTTTTCAAGCAATAAGTGAAATTTAGGACTCAAATCCCAGTTTTCTGTGATAAAAATGTCTGCATTGCAAAATGGAGGGAAAAAAAGATGAAAATGCTTAAGAGCAAAATTAAATCCTTTTGATGTCATGAGCAGTATGGTTTATTAGTTTCAGTTCAGCCATTTTAATTTAGTTTTCTAGCACTGAACGCTGTCTAAATGGTATGCAGTTCTAACCCCAGCTTTGTTGGCTGCTCTCAGACGAAAGCCGTATGTTCTTCCAGGTAGCAGGCTGTGCACAGTGCATTCAAGGTCTTGGCCCTGATGCACCTCTCTGGCCTCCTCAGCCTGGGGGGTGAACATCTCCACACTGTAAGCACACACCAGACTCCCGCCATCAACCTGAGGGGGAGCTGACACATACAGCAGGACAAGCAAATTTAACACTAAAACACAAACACACCCGTACACAAAATAAAGAATTAAAAATGTTGTATGATTACCCCAGCGAAGTTGCACCTCTCTGGCTTTTGGCTTGCCAATTACTCTGGGAGGCTGACAGGGGCCAGGAGGAACAGCTGGAATCTGAACCTGCAGGGTCTCAGAAAACTGACAAACACAAACATAAAAATAGGGTTAAAAGAACAGCAGTGATGAAAACACATCTGGTAGTCTCTGAGACCCTTGGACAACAAGACCTTCATAAATTGCATTATATATACATAAATAAGAACATACATATACAAACACAATGTTTGTTAATATTTTGACGCCAACAAACAGCAACAAGTTTTGTGCAATAAAGACATGCACCTTGTCAATCATCCAAAAGGTCACTGAATGCACTTCACCTAATGAGGTGCAGGTGGAACAACACTTTGATCAGATCGTCATTATAAAGCCCTTCATTTAAAGCTTATGTTGCTGTTAAAAACACTGTAATCTAAAGGTCCTTTCATTTTCATTAGAATCTAGATAAACGTGCAAATTAAGAGCAACATAAGATTTTAGAAGTCAGAAAAACACAGCAGCATGCACAGAACTTTCTGCAGGAATGAAATACTACAACTGCATATTCTCAGGCTACAGCCCACTCAAAATTACACCTGAATCCTTGTGAAAATCTACACATCACAATAACAAATCTTTAGGGTCTCGCTCTCTGTAGAGAATGAGAAGTCATTTAGAAAAGCTCTTCAAAGCTCTGACACTGAGGCCAGTGTCCTTAATTGTGTCTGGTTCTGTAAATTAAAGCTAATTGACAAAAATAAAACTGTGTGCAAGTTAATGGATGTTTGTGTTAGTCTACTTTATCTTGCTAGTCACTGTTTATATACAGTATGTATATATACAAATTCCTAGTATTTACTTGAACATCTACAGAGCACTTACAGATGAACTCAAACAGTCCACCATTAATTCATTCACTGCAGTACAACTGCAAAGGTTTTTGTGAGAATGGTGTCTACACCAGCCTTGTGAAATCACTCTTCACTGATTCACTGAACCTTTAGTTCAACCTTAAAATGGCTGGCTTGAGTGTTTTAAATTGGCCTGCAAAGGGTTTGTAACTTTGGCATGAACTGCTAGACCAGTGTTTCTATGGCTCAGATGGGTCAAATAGAGGTGAGGTGACTGAGCAGTGAATTCTGCTTTCCACAGTCATTAGCATGGCTCCAGATGTCACTTCTTGCACACTCTCAGCACTATGCCAATAGAGGCTCTAGTCATGGAGATTTTAAATAAGACACTTTGTTTATTCATGTACTCGGGACGATCAGAAAAAAGTACATCTAGAATGTAGCACTGAAAGTCCTTCTCATCGTACAAAATAAAAGAAAGAAACACTGTATTGACAGTTCAATAAGAATTTTATAGTTTTCCAAGAGAGGGTAAAGAAAGAAACATTGCTTGTCTAGTAAATCCCATATAATGCTTATAATATATTGGTATGTTGGCAAAATGTTTAGATATTTAGTATGCATTTGTACATACCGTACATAAAAAAACTGAAAGGAACAACAGAAACATTTAAAAACAGTTCTTGAGCATGTTTTCTGAACTTCACTTACAGTCACCTCTGAGGCATAGAATCACTGTTGGTGTGTTTCATGACAAATTTACAAAACCTATTCAGGCAACATTAAAAAAATGAGTTTGTATGTATTTGTGTGCTTTACTGGGCTTTGTCCTCCTTTGCTGTGACAGCAGACTCTAGCTTGGTATGTCCCACCTGGCTTCAGGCCATCACACACACATTCCGTAGCTGAACCCTTGTAAACTTCTTCCCAAGAGGACCCTGAAAACAAACACAAACACATTTGTATTCAATGCTTAATAAATTACACAAAACCTAAGAATCCCACTGGAACTTACCACTCAGTCCTTCAGACAGCTCCACCACATACTCAGTCACATCTGAGCCACCAGTCTCTTTAGGGGGATCTGTGGGAAGAGTTGGAGCAAGCAGCCAGTGTAAAATACATCACAGCTAATGCAAGTTCAAAGCCTGTGACTCAAAGCTGAACTCACCCCAGGTCATGCGGAAGCTGGTGGGATGTTGTTTACCCTTAACAGAGGGTTTGCAGGGGCAGCCTGGTCTGTCTGGGGCCGTGGCAAACTCTGACACAGGACTCGGGTTACTCTTACCTTCCGTATTATATGCAGCAATCTGAAAAATACCAGCGTATTAAGTCACAGCAGCACTTTAACCAGCATCATAACTCAGTGTGTATATACTGTATCATTGCTAACAAAACAGCAACACAAATGAAACAGCATTAAAATAATCAACAGCAGAACACAGAGAAGCAAAAAAAGACTAATGAGTACTTAAATGAAAACTAGAACAGGTTGCTTTGAATGACAGCATCACTTCAACTGCACATTTATAATAGGAACCAAAAAGCTCCAAAAGAATCATCACAAACATCAACAAGACAACTTCATGCTGCTTAGTTATTATAATCAGTATTAAGCAAAGCACCCTGACAACTTATGGTGATCGGGTATAATTGGACCTATAAAAGAGAAGAGTTGCTCAGCAGGTACTAACAGCCTCGTTAGCATCCTGCTATATGCACTGATCTCATTAACAGACTAGTCTTTAGGAACCTGACAGCAGTCGGACTGCAATCCTTTTTCTGATAACAGAATGATAACTAACATTATTGACCAACTCAACTAACAAATAACTAATTGAATGTTAATGGAAGCTTAATATGTAATTTTGGCTCAGATTTTCTAATTCACCTTGTTAATACAATTATTCAAGTGGACACTTTTTTTTAAGGCTCACAATATCATGACTTATCTAATTTCAATACCTCACTTGACCAGACACTCATCACTATCATCATGACAGTTGTGCTAGTCACATGCTGGGCTAACTGCCTGTTATTTATGAACGTTTCTAGTGGACTGGACAGTCAAACCGAGACTCCCACTGTGAAACTGTGTTTCAGTAAAGATATCAGAATACTTTAGAGAAGAGATGAAACCAAAATGATTATAATCAACAGAAACTATAAATATCTTACTATACAAATAGAGCTTGACTGCAGCCAGATGCACTTTAGATAGCTAAATAAACCTGCGAAGGAGCATTCGGCTATCCTCCGAATATTACAACTATAAATATAATAATATTAGCTGCTATCTTGCAGCAGGAAGGCATCTGCATTTGATGTCACCTATGCCTTGGTAAATGACGTCACTAATAATGAATAGAAAGTTTTATAGTAACCTTTGCAGTCTAATATAATTCGCTCACTTAACAATAAATTTCACTCCCAGACACAACACTCTTCAAGTACACATATACCAAAGAGAACACCATTCTCACCCTGAATTTGTACTTGGTGCTCCGGTGAAGATTCCTCACTGTGCATGATAAGTCATCACCATCATGACTGACCTGGAACCCATATCCCTGTAAATCCAGACACAACAATCACAGCAGTTAAAATGACATAATCTTGTACCTGCTTGTGTATTATCTGTATGCAATTGAGACTCCCTTCACATGTGAATGTAAATACCAAGTGAAGTCAGGAATACCAGCATATTTCTGCATGTGAACCATAGATAAATATATCAGAGACCCAGACATGATGTGAATAGACTACTTCCTTTTCACACTGTAAAATGGATGGTTGGCTGCGAAAAATCGAAAAAACATCCAAATCCACGTTTGCCTCTACTAACTGCAAAGGCATGTGCTGTGGAAGCTTTTCACTGCTTTGTTAATTAGGAGTATAAGCTTAACATCTGCATACACAGACAGTAAACTAGTCTAATTTAGTAAAATGTCTATGAGGCATTTTTTGTGATCTGGGGAATATACAATATATTATGTGTGCTGGGTTCTCACCGAGCCCTCTTCTTCCATTTCCAATATGTAACCGATATCATCTTCTTTTGGTGAGCTCTCTGGCCTGTTCCACCGCAGAGAGAGCCAAGTGACCCCAGCCTGGATCAGCTCAGGGCTCTTTGGAGGTGCAGGGACACTGCATGAGGTCATCATGTCTACAGGTTCACTGAACTCACTACAACAGAGAGTAAACAAACACAAACCTATGTACAACTCATGGAAAAAAGTAATGTCCTGGCTGAATAAGTACTCACTTCTACATCGACATCCATCAATGTAGCATTTGGCTCAGCACACATGCGCACACACACACACAGATAGAGCATACACAAACAGCACACACACACACACACACACACACACACACACACACACAGCAGACACAGCACACACCTGACACCCATGTCATTTTTGGCTGCTAGACGGAATGAGTATTTGGTTGCTGGCGAGAGCTTGGTCACCCTGTACTGCTTCTGAGGGCCATAGTAGCACTGCTCAAACACTCCTGTACCTTTACCCTGTTCAGATATGACAATTCAAATACACCAAAGGACATAAAGTTACAATTAGCACACATGTACACAGCAAACTAAGAGCCAAAGTGTAAAATAACTAAATACACCAAGGTTTACATGCCAAGTTTCAAACGTAATGTGTGATAGCTATTTTATACGTCCAATTATTCATTATATCACAAAACATTATTCTTTTTCACATTAAATTTTTGTGCAAAACCAAAAAAATAATAGCAATTTGGATAAATCAATTATAAATAAGTTGAGAATGAAACTGTTAACAGTTCATCTTAATTGTTTGATTAACAATTAACCCAAATAAAATGCTGTGACTTCCAGATGTGACACACAATGTACTTAAGCTAACTTTGTGTCAAAGTGTGATGGTGCATAAAGCATTACCTCATCCCACTGCAGAATGTAGTTTTGAATTTTGGAACCGTTGTCACATGGAGCCTGGAAGAAGATATTTGATTTAAAATAAACAGTCCATGGTGTAGGTAGGTGGTTATTAAAACACAGAATAATCATGAATAAGCATGGCTAAAGACATACATGATTACCAAGTGCACTGCAAGTATATTGGAGTTTCAAAATAACTCGAAAAACATGAATATTAGTTTTAAACGATCACTGATCATAGTCAGAGACAGACCAGCAGCAAAGAACCGTGATTTGTGTGCTACAAAACCAATTGTGTATGTGCTCGCGTGTGTGTTCAACACCTTCCACTGCAGGACGAGACAGCTTTTAGTGCCACTGGCTTTGCGAGGTGGGATGGGGGTGTCAGGTTCACAGCTCAGTGTTGTAAAACTTGCTGGCTCAGAAGGATTTCCTTGTAAACAGTTACAAATGGCCTGGACCCTACAAGTGCACATGTACATATTATTTCCTCTTAATGTTAGAAATCTTGAAGGTCATACATGAATAGCATGATGCATCTATTCAGAATACAAACCTGACATGGTAGTCTGTTGCTGGTCTTAGGTTCTCTATGGTTGCACTAAGCTCCTTACCACTGGTCCAAAAAAGGACATTAAAAAAAACATGAATGAAATGTCAGTCACGACCAATAATATTTATAAAAATGGTTTTAAAAATAATTTAAAATGTAGCTAAACCACATAAATGCAAAACTGAAAAGAAACAGTGCCACAGTTTATCCCAGAAATACATGGACTTAAACATTACAACAAGTAATCACAAAATGTGGTTCTTTATTCTTTCATTTAATTTGACAAGAACTAAATAACATGTCATCCAGATAAACTGTATATGCAAAAAAGTGTTCAAAATGTAGTGAACTGCACATTTTGTTCTTACACAGAGCATACTGCACAGCTTGTTAGCCTTGGGCTGTCACATCAATCCAGGTAAGTTATTGCATATGGATCTTTCTAGGTCCAAATGAACTTTGGATATGTCATTAATGTCTATTCTGCAGCCTACAAACTAAATGTATATTGTATTACCTGTAGGCAGTGTTGTATTTGCCATCCTTGCCACTGTACGAGACGGACACCTCATAGCTGATAGTAGGCTCCTCAGGTTTCTCTTCTGGCTCTTTCTGCTCCTCATCTACAGTTTTCCTTACTGGAGCTATCCAGCAAAGACACGCTCCTCTGGCCTGGATATCCGCCACCTGAAGAAATCACAGATCAATGAACCCCATGTCACTTACATATTGAATTATATAAGATGAATTCAGGCACATGAATTCTCCAGAAATAAAACAAACCAAACAAAAATGTATGCAAGTGGAAGAATTTTTAGTTTATGAAAACTGCAGATACAGCATTATTGCTGTGGATATGTCTGATTCTTTGATAATCAAAGCACAATACAGATGCACAAATCCATGATAAATAGCACACTAAAAGCTTAACACAGCTTTTTCCCCCTAGTTTGTGCTATTTTACTGTTCTCTACTTCTGTAACCCCTGCTCATATCCCTGTAGGCATTTCTGTGGAAATAATCTGTCCATCTGGACCAAGAAGGCCTTCAACCAAAGCCCTCACTCGACTGCCCACCTCATTTTCTTCTTTATTTAGCATCTTAGGGCTGTAAATAGCTGCTACATAAGAATATCACAACATTTATTAACTATAACCCTTATGGCAGCACTCAACAAACATCATGGTTATTTTATTAACCAGATCATTGGTCCAAAGCAAAAGGAACAACCTGAAGGCAAAGTATGCCAATCATTCTTAATCTTACAGTGAAAAACCTGAAAAACCCATTTAGAGCTGCATAGATAAAATGATGTCACATGAACGCCACTTTGCTAATCGAGAAAAAATTTAACCCATTGGCCCAGAACCTCAATACTGCCAAATGACATAATAAACCTACACACTGGAGCAAAATACACATTAAATCTATAGAACACGCCTGAATAAACAAGGATGTAGTAATTTGGTTGCTGATAATGTTTTAGAGCTTTAATGAGCCTTTACATTCAGTTATTAGTCAATTTCTAGGGACACAACTCATAACACTCATATTTTATAATTCTCACAAATGTGTAATCATGCAATTGACACAAAATATAAAGTCACAGCAATCATATAGAGATTTACATGATCATTAGAGGCATTCAATCAACTAGAGAATAGCTCATAATATATACATAAATCTTCCATATACTTACCACAGGCTTGCTGATACTGTTTAACCATTCTCGAAGAGCCTGAATCTTTTCATTCGATTCTGAGAACAGAAATTAACAGAAACCAATAGCTTCAACATGATTGTTTACTTTCTCACTTCTCTATACAGGACATTCTGAGAATACCATAAAACTTGGTGGCCCCAGGCCATGATAGACAATCATAAAGTGTGAAATATAGCTCCTTGTTCCATCATTTGTTGTGATAACGAGGTCAAAGATGCATAGTTCAGTCAAGCTACACTCAGGTTTGTGTGAGAGAGAGTTCCTAAAGCATGTTCACACCTCTCAGAAACTGTAGCACCGTTTTCTACGTGAGAGTGGAGATTTGACAGGACTATCATTTCTGCTATTTAACTGTCTGCCTCACCAACTGGTCTATATTTGAAAAAGAAAAAAAGAACAGAATTAGAATTAGAATCATGAAGTCTAGCAAACTTCAGTACAAGTGATTTGAACAATCATTGGTACAAAGCCTTGCCAGTCTATTGATAATCCTGTACCATGACAATATGGAGCTCCCACATTACAGTACAACATAAACTTACATCATGGACTAAAACCTGCCTTTTACCAACAATACACCCTTTAAAGTCACCAAAAACTATTATTCTATCAGATGAGCTATTTCACATAGCTTGCAGTTTCATATTGAATAAAACCCGTTATAATGCAATAACACTTCCATGTCACATGACTAATACTAACTCACATGATCCCACTTCTGAATTACTAGTCTTTAGTGTTTCAGGCTTCAGTCTCTCAGACAAGGCTTATAACTGACTGCACACACTATTTAGTTCACCAAATTCCACAGTGATGATACACAAACCTAAACTAGAAGCAGAGAATACCCAGAATGCACTACATATTCTAAAGGTAAGTTATGCCATGCACAGCATGAGGAGTGGTTTCATACATGTATACAGTGAATTAATGGTTGGTAGTTTGTGATAGTGTGTATACAAGAGAACATCAGCTGAGATTAAAACAGTTGAATCTCAAGTCCTCAGTGAGATAGGGTTATTACATAAACAGAAGTTCTTACAAGACTGCTGACAGAAGAATTACTACATGACAGAAGAATGACTGGAAATTACTGGAAGTTGTTAATGAATATTATAGCACAATGTATAATGAGATCAGTATCTCCCTACCGGCAGGCTCTGTGTCTCTCATTCTTCCTGAACATTCTTTGCCCAGGCCGGTGTGTGTAGCAGCCTGGCTTTGTTCCTCCACACCTTTGAGAAGGCCGTTCTGGAGGTCTCCTCCTGCTGCTGGTGGGGTTCCACGGTTCTTCTGTGGAGAGAGAGGAGGACTATCTTTGGTAGGCACCTGACCACCCCCTCCTCCTCCTGCCTGACCACCCTGACGCTCTTTCAGCTTCTTCTGCAGCCGTTCATGCGCTTTGTTAGCCCTTTCATCCCGGTGAAACGCTGTGCGCCCATGTCCCGGGTGAGTGTCTGGAGAAACTGGAAACACATGCACACAGACTGATTGCATATGGGACAAAGCTGGTGTATACACACAATGGATGCAAATACACACACACGCACGCACACACACACCCCTATATATAAAGAGAACAAATTTGAGAGAAACCAAAAAAAAAAAAATTAACTAGGTTGAGTGTGATCCTTGGCTTCCTCTTTTAATAATGCCCATAATTATTAGGTCACTTTTTGGATGAAATTCACTAAGCAGAGTTAGAGTTATGCCATATTCTTTTTAAATTTTTTTAAATATTGGCTATAATAGTCCTTGCAGTTGTGGTTTTATAGCCAAACCCTCAGTGATAAAGGAAGTCTGGGACAGTTTTCTGTAAATGTTTTCAGGACAATCTTGTTGAGATACCATCTCTAACCATCTCTGGGGCCTTCCAGGAACAGTTAGACACAGACAGACTTCTGAGACTCCTAAAACCCCATTTTAAATGAACAACAAAAAAAAAATCTAAAAAACATGTCTGTATTATCAGTGTGTTATGGAAGCAAACCCATAAAAGTGGTCAGAGCATGCTGTGCTTGGTCACTCAGTCAAACCATGTGAACAGAATGTTTTGCACCAGAAGGAAAAAATACAATGATTTATGTAGCCTGAAACCCATTTCAGCTTACTGAGTGTTTCCAATTTATTTAGGCAAAGCTCAAACGTGTATTTGTGACTTCAGACAGCTCTCCAAATTAATTGGTGACTCAAGCTTCCTAATAATAAACTATTTATATTTGAGCTATTCATTTGTTTATTCACTAGTGCATCTACTCATTATTAATCTCAGCTATGCGTGTCTAACTGATTAAAACCTACAACAATTTAAGGACATATAACTCATTGAGCTGCTGGGATAATAGAGTTTTAAAACCACTAAGCAATCAACCTCTAAATCTGTGTGTTTCTAAATCACACAAAAACTATTTACTGAGTGATATGAGAAAAGATTGAAAGTATTATCAGTACAAGATGTGTGAGATTAGTCTCTGTGTGTGTGTGTGTGTGTGCGTGTCCTAACCCTGGTCTGGGTAGATGTGGGCTGGGTGGTACTGAGAGATGTACTGGGCATTCATGTCTCCAGTTCCGCCGGCCATGCCTGAGTACAGGTGAGGAGGAGGATGAGGCAAGATTGGATGCGGATGGGGAATGAAGGCCTGCAGGTGGGGGTGGGTGGGAGGAGGGGGTGGATGGTGTAGCGGAGAGTGGCCCCCAGGGTGAAACTCTGCCTGAGGCAAGACCAACACCCGCCTTACTCCATTCTCCTCAATGATCTTAGGACAAATCACAAAAAAAGACAATGAAGACAACAGGCAGAAATTAAAAAAAAAAAAAAAAAAATTGGTACGCGCTGTGAATTCAATTGAGTATATTATCGCATATGCAAATTATAACAAGAAAAAACCTCACTTGTTGAACATATCCAGGAGGCACATAGATTGGAGGCACTGAACCATTTGGGGACATCATGGGAACCTGAGCAGGACCTGCAAGAAGACCAATCAAACACTTTACAATACAATACATTATAAATATCTTAACACACTATTCTACCAAACTGTCACTATAAGAGTGGGTCCTAGCCATTTTCCAGGGCTTTTCAGACAAAAATAGTAGGAGCATCATTAAAACCATCTGTCTAATATTTTGTAGAAGACTGTCACCCTTTTCTGAATGTTCTCTCCAGAAATCATATGAACTCAGGACACTCATCAACACTACTTGCTATTAGCATTAAGCCTATCCTGAAACATCACATCATATAAAGCAAGTGTATGTGTGATGCAAATCAAACTGCTTTTTCTTATGGAAGAAAGTGGGTGTTAGCCACAGTGAGTGATAAGTACCACACTCTCCAGGGAAAGCTAAAACAAAAGGCTTGCAATGCTTAAAAAAAAAAAAAAAAAGTCCAAGAATCCTGGAAGCAAGGACACACAAATTTACATTGATTTGTACTGTTAAGGAAATCAACACTACACTGCTTGTTCTTGTACAAAAAAGAAATCCTCGTAATGTCTGATTTTACTTTTGTTGGATAAAGATGCATCAAATGATAAAGGGAAAAAAAAAACACACACTGCACACTAGGTACGTATGAATAAACAAGCCATAAATTTTCACTTAAACTTTTTCAGAAAAAATCACTTATTTTAGGATTCTCTTTGGAAAATGAACACTTAAGTGACTCTGGAAATATTGCTGCGATCAGGCTCATTTGATGCACTGTGGATAAACAAATCAGATACAGCAGCAGCAACAACAAAGAAATCTGTTCTTCTACAACAGGGATGTCCAAAAGCCGCTGTGGGAATCAGTCGCTAAGACACTGGCTGCAATCCCACATGCATCAGTGAATACAGTTCTCTGAATCAGTTAAGGGGTGCTCAAAGAAACCGATGGGTTGAACCAACGCATGGATGATTCAAAAGATCCACAAACAAATTTAACAAATCTAGAAAAATGTTTTTCTGCAGCTTAGAGAATTCTCTACATATGAAGAACAAGAGCTTTTTGAACTGGGGGTGATTTCACAACACCACCTGTAGGCTATTAGATGAGAGATGATGTTTCTTCATGGAGTTATATTTGAGCTGATGGTCCTAAAATGTACAGGGTTCTTACTGAGAGAAATTGGAAGTCTTATAAGTGAAGTGTTAGGGTAAGTTAGATACATCACTCTACATGATGTAAGTTTTACTAATGGAAAAACCCTGATGGTGTAGAAAAACAGAATTATATTCCATCAATTTGAGGTAATCAGGCATTCTAGAATTGAACAGCTGTTAAAACGCTTCTCTGAAAAGTTCCCGTAAAAATAACCCACAACCTACACAAACTCCACCTCTCTGAAATGAATAAACTTCAAACATCACAAACCTTTTACCCTCAACCAAATAAGGAAGAGCCAAAAGACGAATGACAATTGCTGCTAATGAGCTGCTACTGTACAACAAGACCTTCCCACATAGCAGGATAAATACATCCTACAGAGTATTATATTAAATGAACACAAGCATGGTACAAATGGGATTGTTTTGCATCCCCCCCTTCATATAGTGTACATCACTGTACTGTGTCATTAATACTATGGAAAAGGTAAGTAAAACAAACAAAACCTTTTAGATTTCAGGGACAGATTTACGGTCTAGAATGTTAGCTGTATGGCTAGTCAGTCCTGTTTTTAGAAGAGTAAATAAGATTCAACTTTGAAACGTTGTAAAGTGTTTGTTTAATCAGTAGATGAGTTACACAGAGTTCTGCTAGACAACAACAAAAAAAAAAGGATATTAAAGCTGAGTCTAGGATTCTCCCCTGTCTGGGATTTTCCCCTCAAATTTTATACATCATGTTAAAAAATACTGATTTCAGTTACCTGGTAACAGACAGCACTAATATTTTAGGATATTTAGGAGGAAGACTTTACTCATTTGAGCTTTATCACAAGCCTTAGGTTAATTCTAGTCCCAAATATAAACCTGTTATGGACAGACAGCGTAACCTGACACAGTCTGCAATAAATAATATTTCAAGTTTGCACAAAGTTCAGCATGATGCAAGAAAAGACAAAATTAAACCAAACTGCTACTCAGTGTTGATTTCATGACTGGAAAATATTTAATACCTAATATCAATTAATAAATAATTACAAAAAAAGTTTCTATATGTGCTCATCATCAGAAGCTAACATTCAGTATACACCTAGGTGACCTGGCACTGATGTTCATACACTAAAGTCACAGTTTAAATATTGACTTGTTTACAGTGTTGTTACTTTTCTAAAGAATTTTGTGTGCTTCAGCACTGCTGCTCCGTGTTGATTTCATAAGTGGAAAATATTTAATACCTAATATTATTGCTATACTGAGTAGCAATTCCTCCCTCTTTTACCAAGTGAAAATATAGTAATATTTCAGTGTAAATAACAGACTGAAAAAAGATTACATGACAAACATGTTTAAAATGTGGTTCTAACAGGAAGAGATATGACACCAGACCAAATAAAAATTGGTCAGATTGCATTCGGAGTTTCTCCTAGGTTAGAAAACATTTCCCAGCAAACCAAACTAATCAGCTGCTGAACAAACCAAGAAATAAATAAATATATACTGTATATTTATTTATTTATGTATACTGTATA
>JAOTRN010000051.1:16246059-16256248 GCA_028566695.1 Bagroides melapterus
AACCCCACACCCCCCTCCACCTCACACACACACACCTCCAGGGGGATGGAGTCACCTTCTCTTTCTTTTACCCGCCGCTCATGAGAGTGGCGAGGTAAAGCAGTGTGATGGACACATGGAAGGCACGTCTGAACTCCCTTACGCCCCCGCCCCCAACCGCACGATAGAAGAGAAGGTACGACTCGCCTCTGGCTGCTAGCTGGAATCTGTTTGCTAGATACAGAGAGCATAGCACGTATTTGCTCTCTCTCTTTATCTCCTCGCCAGCACTCTCTGCAGCAGATGGATGACTCTCTCTCTCTCTCTCTCTCTCTCTTTCTCCCTCGCTCACTCTGCCTCACTGCCACCGCCAGTCTCCACAGCAACCCCTTCAACAAATAAGCCGTTCCAATGGCTGTAGCGTTCCATACTGGGATGAGATGAGAACAGATAATCACCTGTGTGCTGCTCGTGAGAGAATGGTGATGTGGAGAAAAGTCTTAAGCTGAGTAACACCATTAACTTTTCCTCTTGCGATGCATACCTGCATCTTCACAGACCAAGATAACATCTGGTGAAGTCTGAAACTTACCATAAGACTAGACAGTGGCAAATAGAAAGCCTACTCACTAAATGATTTGCTGAGCCAATGAAGCAAGAAACTTTTATCTACAAAATCATGCCATCTTAGACTCCCTGTAGCAATAAAATTTCTCTAAGCTCAAAAAGTTCAAAAGTTGTAACAGATTCAATGCTAGACTATATCTGACTGTAAGTGCAGCATCACACACCTAGTCTCAACACCAAATGCACGGGTCTTTTTTGTGCACTCTTTTTATAACATTTATTTATAACTTATTATATTAAATTTAACTAACTAATATTAAAGCTATTGAGGAGATTGTTAGAAAGCAAGTATTACATGAAAATGAGCTTCAAACTGCTGTCAACTGGACTATTAGAAAATGAAAATGTATAACTATGGTACAGCACCACTGCAAAGATCTATTTACATAACAATAATACATTTGAGATTATAGTCCTGTGCACTGTGGTCAAGTTCATCAGTTCATATATATATTTTATTTTATTTTTTTTTTTAAAGTCCTTGAACTCTTACAGAGAACAGCTGTGCTTTGAATATTTATCGAATGATCCAAACATTGATGATTTAATAAGGAACTGAAATAAATAAATAACTTTCATCCAGGATTGGATAGAAGTAAAGCGGCACTGGGTCGTAAGACGCCGATGAGCTCAAGAAGCATGAAATGTCACTCTTCACCTGTGATAGTATGGGATGGCCCTGCATGTACATACGACACACTCAGCACACCATTTCTCATCCTCCCCCTACACTTCTCTCAATTTACAGAGGGCCCCGCTGCACAGCTTCTATTAATACTATGATCGATGTGCAAGAAAATGGGTTTGGGGCCCTTCTGCTGTCTTAAAGGACTGTCTCATTAGTAGCTGTGTTTTGGCACTAATCCAGTGGCTTAAGGAACATGGTGAGGTGATGGAATGATGAAGAATTTAGGTGAACTCTACTTGGCCCTACACCAGAACACACCCTGTCTCAAGCTTAAAAAGCACTTTCACTTGAAACAAACAAGAAAACTTTGTTGTGTCAGACAAACAGAAATATTGCTGGTCCTAAAGCTCACGATAACAACAGTACACAAATTTAATGCTTCTAAGCAATTTTCTACAGTATACTATGTGTTTGCAAAGCAGGAGCACAATTTTAGAGCTTTTTTTTTTTAATTCTGACCTTTAAATCTGAGAAACCTTTTCTGGAAAGAATGGCTAGAATCACAAGGCAGCAGGCTGTGTCTCTGTCTCTAACCAACCCTACTCTCTCCTCACCAGTGCTCCCCATCAGGATCCTGATAAATGAAAGGAAATGATGAAACGGAAAGCAGTTGTATTTGGAGAACAGTTTCTCCCACTACAAAACTACAGGGGGAAAAATACAGCCAAAAATTCCAATTATTGTAATAACGTAACCACAAGTTATGAAATTAAAATGTCAAAGATATTTAAGATATTCCCCAGCATGACTAATAAATGATTTGCTCTGAGAGATTAGAAATGGGGACATATAATTCCTTTTGTGGCGTCATGGGCACACTGAACTTGCTGGGAAGAAGCACAAGGCTGTCAGGGAGGGGGAAGCCAGAGTGATTAGCAAACACAGCTACAGCAGTTAGTGCTGGCTTTATTGCCCTGGAGATGCGCCAGCGCTGGTGTTGCGTTCACGTCTGTTAACGGCTGACGTCTTTCCCCCCTTCCATGAGTCAAGGCTCAGGTTCCTGAGTATTTGTTCCTCTTTAGTTGTTTACCATAGAACACTGTGGCACAGCAGCTAAGTGACTGTGAAACTGCTGTGTGTGGAGTTCTGGATTTGTTAAGAAAAAGTGAGGCAGAATATAAAGCTAGAAACAATAATAACATTAAATATACATTACAAATATAGAAAATAGGCCTGTACAAAAATAAACTATATTAAAAAATTCAGATGCCTGATGTGGCTGGAACGGAGTATCTCAGCCTATTTGATCTATATATAACGTGACAGCTGATTCTCCTTTCAGCAGGCTAGAGGAAGTTGCGGAAAACATGGTTAAAGAGATGTATTTCCTCAGTCTTGCAGTAGTCCGGTCCTTACAGTCTGCCAATGTAATGCAGTCATATGAAAGTCAGATGATTCTGATGGCCTTTTTCTAAACCTGGTCCTTCATGACTTGTGGTTTCTATGCAGATCCCACAAATATTTCATGACGTTCCTCTGCTATGTTTGAGACAACTTCCCTAACTGCAACTTCCTTCTCTGTTTACAGACGTCAAATCAATATGGCTGCTCACACATATCTGTGTAAAACACTTCTTCTCTACCAAGTGTGATTTAATTAGCTTTTTTTTTTTAATATGCTTTGACAGAGCACAAACAAAAGAAACACGTCTGTGGAGACATCCAGGTTTTTACCCCCACTTCACACGCAGAACGGACTAAAGTGGGCAATGAACTTATTGCTACCTACAACACAACATGAACAAAGTGCTATTACTGTGATAGGTTGCTGGCTGTGCAGCTCATTCCTCAAGCTGCTTAGCTTAAACAGGGCTGGCAGTGTGATGCAATGTTTGCATCAATACCAATATTGGTCTGGGGTATCAATCTGATATTGTGCTCAATTCCGCTTCCTTGTATATATATAGAAGACATGTTCAGCATCCAATGAACATGTGAAAGTGGTACAGTTATATGTAGGTAGTTTGCGATTAACCATTAAAACAAATCACTTTGTGCTCTATGTAAATATCTAGAGGATCTACTAGAGCATCTTGCAACAATACAAGTAACTGTAAAGCCTTCAAATGCAAATCTATAGAGAGTCGAGTGTGTGCTAGCTGCTGATCTGAGGGCACTGTGCAGGTCATTAAAAGGTGAAAGGTGTCATTAAGTACATATGCATTAAAAGGGTTCACTAATACAGAAAAGTGATGTGAGCATGTGCAGAAGCTACAAGCACTTCATCTCCATGAGCACTGAGCACAAAGTACATTACAGCATCCACACACATTACAACTGACATAGTAAACCTGAGGTATAAAATTTTTTTGTATTCGTAGATCCGTGTGTACAGATCTAGCGTAGTCGGTGTTGATGTACATAATGCCATCGACAAATATTTTTACATAGAAACACATGGTTGAATCAAAAGAGGTCTGCCTGGTAGCATTTCAAACTAATTGAGCTGAATTTCAGATAGTGTTTTATTACTCATGCCAATCAAGTCACTATCTATAACCTCCAGTAAAACTCCTCCTGTAGAGTTATGTGATAAAAACCTGAAGGAAGCAGTAGGCTGGGATACGGATCTTGCATTTGCATTTGTTGCTGAGCTGTGGCGAGTCACACTGTTCAGTGGACAAGCATTATTAATGAGCAATGACTGTTGGTAGGTCAGATGCACATTGCTTTAAGGCCCAAGAAAGAATACCATCTGGCCAACCAGCTTTCATGGGATTTGGCATTTTCTAATGGCACACAATTGAAATTTCAGAGAAAGATTTGTAGGTAGTACTAATTAAAAATCTTCAATTCCATGCTTTAGAAAAGAGGTGTTTTTTTTGGTTGTTGTTTGCTTTTAATCATTTTTATTATCCAATGCATTTATTGATTGCTTCACTACACCCCAGGGCTTTTCTTTTGGAGCTTTTTATTTGCATGTCAATTTTTCCTACTGAGACTACAGCCTTTAGCTGTTCATTATTGTATTCTGTATAGCACGCATACATCTAGAGCAGTCTGAATGTTTAAAATCAAATCAACTATTGATCAGTGATCAATAACTAATCAGTACAGTACTGAGCCCAGAGATAGGAGGAAACTATGTCTACATTTACGTCATTTGTGCAGACGCCAAACGATGACGGAAAAGGTATGATGAAGCTATCACTTAAGAGGTTCCTTTCAGTTATGATGCACACAATAATCAAACAAAACCAATTGTATTTTTGTCAACCGCTTTCAAATCAGAGTGGAAGCTGATAAGAGCCTTGATGACAGGCTGAATAAAGTCTCTGTAAACACAGATGCCAGCATAAGGTGACCCTAATCATATACAACTTGTGTTATTGATAAAATAATCAATAAAGCCACTTGGCATTTTGATTATTATTGAACTACTCTGGTATCGAGTGATCATTTATTTCTAAAGTGAGAAGAAGTGTTGCTATATTCAAAACTAAATAAATAAAACAATATTTGTATGGTGTACTATAAAAATTGCTGAATGATTATTTTAGTCATAATGTGTGTCTGGTTTAGAATAAGATCCTCTGTGGTTGCAAACTTCTAAGTCTAAAGTAGAGGAAACATCATTGTTTGTCTATTAATTTGGGCTAATAACCTAATAGATATCTTTAACCCTATGTTAGCTATCAAGGAATCGAAGGAATTGACAGTGACATTTATTGTTGGTCCTGTTACAACCCAAACATCAAACAACTAATCACATTTGTATATGCTTATGAAGTATAATTTTTTCCCCATTAGGATTTCCAAGCTTACAAACATATGATTTATTTTCACAGCAATTAAGGGCACTCCAAAGAAGAGCGTTATAAATATAACCCTAACGTAAAATGCAAATGTCCTACTCAACAATTCTATGTACAGAATACAAATGTAGCTTGCATAATGCAGTTTTCTACAGCAGGAACATTGGGCAAGACAATACATTCATTAACAACGTATGGTGCTGTAGCACAATGTGAACTGAAATATGTTCAAGCATTTTTATGTCTGTCTTTCTCAAACACAGCAGAACACTAAAGCAATAACTAAAGAGCCAACCAATAAATAAAGAAATAAATAATTTAAAAAAAAAAAAAAAAAAAAAAAAAAAAAAAGAAGCTTTTCTTAGCAATGAGCTGGACGCAGATCAGCTGCATGAGTGTAATGCCAGTCATGTGCATCCAACTGGGTTTTGGCAGAAAATACAGTAATAACCACACAGCCCACTTGGTGCCAGTGGTGAGAAGTGAGGTGAGGGTGTGAAGCAGTGAAGGCAGGACTATGACAGGAGAGAAGGAGGACGTCACTGTGGGGAGTATTGACTTACACGGTGATGGGCCCATGAAATCAATCTGACTGGAGGCGACCTCTCTGGTGAGTCTCCTAATGCTGAGACAGGGTGGGTGGAAGTGTAGGACTAATAAAGCTTGATGTAGTTTTATCCAGCTTTATCTCCGAGGTGGCTTGCTTTTCAAACAAACGTTTGAAATAAGTGCCATCACTAATCCAAAGCATTTAAAAAAAATAAATAAATAAAATAAAATAAAATAAAATACCCCACAGCTTTATATGACGTGTCAAAAAGCTATAAATATATTAAATATCATCCAGGTAAAAAAATAATAATAAAAATACAACAAATGAACATCATGCAAAAACCAGAAAAAAATAGATGGTAAGAAAAATGAGCTATGCGACATGTATATCCTATATCCTCAACCCAAGGCCTAGCTGGAAGAGAACATTCAGATCTCTCACCCAGATCTAAATCCACATGAGACTCAAAGACCTACTACACCTCGCAAATCAGGTCACAGCAAACACAAAAGGCAAATTTCTGCCTGCATTTTGCAGGACATCATGAGAGTTGAATAGGTGCAGTCTGGTGCTACTGAACCCTATTATGCAAATGCAACCTTATCCTTTTGGTGTTATCAACATGCTCCTGGTGACAAGAGTAAGAACTCTGCTACAGCACATTGAATAGAGGGTGCTGTTATTTGAGACACTTTGCTAGCCCTACTGAGAATATTCTCAACCATTACCATTTTCTCTCCCTTTATATGACGCACACACACCAAAAGAGAGCAGAATCAGAAAAAGATAGGACGCATTGCTATGGAAACATTGCTTAGATCAGCAGTGACCAGAGGGAGAAATGGCACTGGGTTAGGCAGAAAGCCTAACAAGATTAATGTTTGCTTCTGACATTTTATGATTTGCACAGGCACAGATCTAGCTTTTACTCAGGTGCTGTGGTAGGCTGTATTTCATGACTCAAGTGCTAGCCACATCTATGCCTCAACACTAGAGATGCAGCAGCATGGACGTCAATTTCTTCCGCGTTTAAACCTCTCCATGGAGTCTGGCATGACAATCTCAACACGCCTGGCTATTTGGTGAACACTGGTCCATAAGTAATGTATGCTAAAATGAGTGAGACCCTGTCAATGTCTGTCTGCCAAAAAACATGGCTCAGCATCCTGTTTCCCAGAAGACCCAAGACAAAAATGTGCTGGTCATGCCTCACTAAGCCTGTATCAGCACAGGAAGGACAAAATTAATTCACTAAGCCACCAGACAAACTGATGCACTAGTGTGCTGCCCAGCTAATTAGCCAGACTCAAAAGTGGCAGCTTATGTAACATTTGGCCAGCTAGTAGACTTTAAGTGTTGCACTTCAGAAAGTCACCAAGCCAATAGCAAAGTAAAAGATTATTCAAGTCTGGTTATTCTTGTTTTTTTTTCTTGGCTAATGTGTATATTGCAGCAAAGAGTAGGATTTGAAAGCAAGTGCTATAATTACAACTGTAAAACAATTCGAACCTCAACATGCAACATCACATTTCTGGTTTCATAAAAGTCAGTAGGATTCATTTTCTTTCTTTCATTGCAGAACCTTCTCCTTTTGTACTAATTTGCACTACTGAAATAGACTTAATATATACTTTAAAAAGAAAAGATGCTATAGAATAAAAAGCATTTCAGACATTTGTCCTTGAACCTTTGACAGTTTTAAGGCAACAACTTAATAATAAAAATACAAGGTTTTCAAAGCAAAGCCAAAATGTTCTGAGATAAATATAAATAGTCATAACATTTCAAGAAGTGGTCATAATAATATAGAAAAAAAGAACACAATATTTCAAGGAAAGACACAATATTTTGAAAATAAAGTCATACGTTGTCATTTAAAAGGGGTGTGTAGAGGCATGAACAAACACTAAAATCAAACTGGAGAAGCAGCAATAAAAAAAAGAACCACAAAACAATTGGTCATGATATCTGCTTGTCCAACCCTTTAACAGAATTCATCCTGATATTTCACCTGTCTGCACAAGATCTGTATGGTCCCAATGGTCCCTGATCTCTCTGTCAAGTGGCTCATGATGTCCATGTACTTAATGTCCCTCCTCAGCACCTGACAGGCATCAGTCAGAGAAAAGAAAAGCAAAAATGACCGGCAGCCAACAACAACTAGCTATTACATCCAGAAATACTACTCTCTATGAAAAAAGCATGCTGGAAATTTAGATGTGCTACATAAGTAAAATTCAATTTCAGCAATCCTCCAAAGAGCCCCAGCTTGCCTAAAGGGTCTTCAGGGGGATTGACCCAAACAAAGGTTACTTTTCACAGCACTTTTAAAATCAAATCTACCCTTTGGTTTTTGACAACAATTACAGAGGAATAGATTTTAGGTCACACAAAAGAGCAATACAATTGTTTTACCAGAGACTAATATTCTCCTATGAGTTTTGTCCAGGAACAACGAGGCCAGAAGCAAATTTCACTCCATTTCAAGATTTTTACATTCTCTAAAGACAATACTGAGAATTCTGGACTTGTCCCACATGTAAAGTGACGTGTTGCCTTGCTCAGTTATTCGCTGTGAATGGTTGACCTTCGAGGGGTCTCTATTGTCTCACTTTCTTAGATGAAGCTCTAGCTTTCAAACACCTTGAAATCTGGCCTGAGCACAGCACGTAGAGTTCTGTTTGTACATTTGAAGGATTTAAAGGGGCACTTCTGTAATCTACTAGACAAGATACACACTAGTAGTGTGGCATTACAGGAGAAAGGTGCATTGGTTCCTCATTGTAGCGAGTTGCATCAGCTTCGATACTGGTCGCATATACATGATTCTCTCGTTTGCAGGCTCAGCATCACTGTGTGTTCCCAGGGTGCTTAGCTCTAGCCATTCACAGCTTACAGCCACAGATTCAGATGTATTCCCTTTCAGACAGCATCTGCTGTATTAAGACTAGGAACTGTATGCACATTATGCACAAACTCCCTACACCATTCCTCTATGATGAAGGGGAAAAAAAAGCTGATGTATTGATCCACTCACTGATGTTCATGAATAAACAGCATACCACTATTTTACACTTTATCTATGTAACACATAAATGTGGAAATTTCTTAGAATTTTCTACTGAAACCCTGTGACAAAATGGACTCAGTTACGGTACAGCAATGGTATCATTTAGGTCAAATGTGGCATGATCTTTTTATTGTGCATGATCATTAAATTATGTAAATATTCCTCATAGATGTAACACCTGCATTTGGCTGACAGGTTCTTTATATGGGTCTTCTGCTGATGCAGGTCAGTCGATTGCATGTTCAGGGATGCTTTTCTTCTCAACATGACAACAAAGAGTGGTTGTGTTATACCTCTAAACTCTCCCATGAAAAGAATGATTGCTCACTAAATGTCTTTTGCTTTTGAAAAAATAAATAAATGAATAATAAAAAAAAATGGATTTGTTGTGTTCCCATTCAGTAAAAAATTAAAGACAGCTGTATGTGAAAATCAGCAGTTACTGGAAAACTCAAAAATTCCATCCAGCACCAACCATGCTAAGATCACATTTTACCCTGTTCTAATGTTTGTTTTTTTGTTTGTTTGTTTTTTAAAGGAACATTACTTATAGCTCTATCCCTGTACCTGCAAGATTTTGTGCACTTCTCTGTTGCCACATGACAGACTGGACAACTGCATTAACAAACAGAAGTACATGTGTTCCTATTAAAGTGATCAGTGACTGCAAATTTCACTTAAACAGTAAAGTCAAAATTTACATGGCACTTTCTACATATTGTAAATTTTATTTAAATTAAGATTAAGAGCTTCATTGTAGTGGCCTATGACAGCAGAAGAAAATGTTTATACTGCAACATGTTCATTATACCACCACTGAGTATAACTAATAGCAATATTCTGTTTGTTTACTGCACTGCACTCTAGAGCTTGCAGACTGTTGCCTGGTCTAGTGACACTGCAGTATATATAGATTATTATTAGTTTTCTCGATGAAGACAAAATTCACTGGAGCTCTGCTTCCCTGTACAGAACTGTTGTGGCTAAAGAGTCGATGAGATTAGGGAAACAGCTAGAACAATCTCAAGAACACAAAATATTGCCCCTTCCCACAGCCGAAGGCTGACGAGGGGTATAAAGAAGGATTTACCAGATTACTAAAGCTACGGTCACACAGTGCTTTTCGCTCCACTGAGTCCCATTCATACGCATGCCAATTTCCATACCGGAAACACAAGCTTGGGTGAAAAGTTTCGCATGTTGCTGCGTTCCAAAGTTCAAATTGATTGAATTTTGACCTCTGAAGTCGCATCACATGAATACATGAGACCAGTAGAGGATCAACAGCCGATTTTATAAAATACATCTTTAAAAGCCTATAAAAATATAAGAAAGAAAGAAGCTGCTTGGTTCAAGGTGTCAGCAAAAGCAGGAATAGATTGTACATTTAAAATGGGAGAAAACTCATTTTTCTAAATTCAATGATGTTAAAGTGAGATGTTCTTGGGAACATCCAAACAAAAGCCATATGCAATGATGCTTTTGAAAACATTTCTACATTAAAAGAAACTTCTATA
>JAOTRN010000051.1:16269144-16284279 GCA_028566695.1 Bagroides melapterus
CTCTCACTCACTCTCTCACTCACTCTCTCACTCACTCTCTCACTCACTCTCTCACTCACTCTCTCTCTCACTCTCTCACTCACTCTCTCTCTCACTCTCTCTCTCACTCTCTCTCTCACTCTCTCTCTCACTCTCTCTCTCACTCTCTCTCTCAACTACTTGGCTACAAGTAGGCTGCTTACGTATTAATGGGAATGGAGTAGAATATACAAACTAGAGTTTTAAGGATATCTGGATTGTTACATGGTTTTGAAAATGCTACACAATATGCAGACAACTATGACTTCATCATATCAATCTTTCAAACACACCAACCCTTACACAAATGTTACAGCTGGTTATTTGTCCATCGTATAATATTTAGATTATTTTAAACCAACAAGAAATCCACATTTTGTTTTTCATAGCCCAAGGACCTTAGCTGAAAAACCACCTCACATACTTTGTTTAAACATTTGCCTAAACCTGATGATAAGCTGTAAAGTGCAAGAGAGTCTGGGGAAATCTAATTCTGTTGTAAGGACTTTCCCAGGTTTCTGTAATGACACCTAAATGTGAAAGGTGAATCCCGTATTTAAAATTTATCTCTAGACAACAGGAGAGAACAAATGCAGGGACAAACTCTGGCCTCACACAACCCTATGTCAGACATTTGACTAAACGTTATCAAAGCTCAAACATGCACAGCTTCCTTCCTAATTTTGCCAGAAATTACACTGAAATTACACGAACAAAAAAAAAAAAAAAAAAAAAAAAAAAAAAAAAAAAAAAAATTGGGCTACGTGGGTGGGGAAATAGAAAATAGCAAAACGAGAATGAAATTAGAAGAGAGATGTCCCATGAACACATCTGCTCAGCAAGTGACGAAGAAAAGTGACCACAGATTGCACCTTAAAAACATGCAATGAAAATATCAAATGAAACTTAAAAATAAACAACAAATCAACATAACTGACATATGACTGGGTTGACTAATTACTAAAATGGCTATACTATATTGCCATGAAAAATAATGTAGAGTGATAGAATATTGAACTTACTAGATCTAGAAAACCGAACAGTTTTCTTCATTACTTTATTATTAGGCTTTCAGCTTCACTGATTTAACTCTCAGTGTTTATCAAGTTTTTCAGTACACAGTTTCAGTAGCTTTTTCCAGCATTTTGTTCTGTACATCTGGTTGAACTTTAATCCTATGACACAGCAAGGCACATAAACGCAGCTCAGACTTTGAATTTTGTGTATACAGACAGAACCTGGACTGTCAAACTCAGAAACTGAAGAGAAACCACACTGCACAGTTAAATGTCTGTTCCAATAAACCTGATTCAATTCCTGCTGGAGTTAATTAGAAGAATAAGCAGGGGGGTTAAATCAAAGGATCTCAAAACTCTACAGTGCTGGACAAATCAGAAATTCATTAGCAAACACACCAAGCCAGTAAAAGCTGCAGTGTGCTGCCCAGACTGGTAAACAAGATTTAAAATAAATAAACAAATAAATTAATTAATAAAATAAATAAGCTTTGCACTAGATGTCAGGTTTCATTTATTTCTATCATACTTTCAGACACCATCAATACGGACAAAATATTTAAGAGTAAAAAGGTTTACTATAATTACCTGTAAGATCACACTTGCAGTGTGTAGTGCAGCGAGTGGTGGAATTTCGACATACTTTTCATATTATTGCAGTGAGTAACATGCTGTGAAGCACACCGTTTTTGAAAATTACAAAAGGTGCTTGCAAGAAAAAAACAAAACAAAAAAAAACAAAGAACAGATTGCTCTGGGTTAGTGACTAGCAGTTCAGCCCTGCTCAGCAGCATTCATTTCACAACACAAAATGGTCAATATCTAGTGCCTGATGTTCAAATGCATCCTGTCAACCTAATTTTACAGCATTTTAGGGCTGCATAAGCCAAAAACACTAAATATTCTGCACATACTGGGGAATTAGAATATTGGCAGATGCACTGCCTCCAGCAGTGAGTCAATGAACTAGTTCAATGCCAGCATTTCATGACATCCGGGTTTATATTGACAGCAGAAATTGTTCCATTGCATGCACAAGCTGAGGATTGTATCTTGTCATGTAATTTTTTTTCTAGAGAATGCAAATAAATAGCATAGGCTATTTGTGTACATATTACTGACTAGCGGTTTATCAGCATGTCACAGACACAAAAGATATGTGCTGCTTGAGTCTGCTTGCAAAATAAACATGACCAACGTGGGACCGGAACATCGGTCATTGGAGGCGGGAGGGGGAGGTCTGCGTTGCGGTTTTCTGCTAGCGATTTAAGCTGTGACATAGCATTTTAGCTGTGGCAATGGAGGATGTGGTAAGAACAAGGAGCCCTCATCGTAGGATTCTGCTTTTCTTTTAAAAAGGAAAATAAGGAGAGCTACGACGGGGAAAACGTGTGGACTTTGTACATTGTAGATCGTTGGTAATCTACCTTACTTGCCAAATCAGCTGAGAGCTGAGACTTACTAGCAGATGACCAGTTTGCCAATCATGGAAAAAACAGAAGTTACCATAAAAACAGTTAAAGATCAAAAAATGGGTCTGGCAGGAAGGTTTAGTTCATACTGAATGGCTCAAGGTCAGCACGGCCAAGGCAGTTGTGCCATCAGTCTACGATGTGATCTGGTATGTCATTGTTCAAAAGTTCACAGTGGAAGGATGAAAGCCACTGAACGTGGTGAAATCTAGAACATTAAACAATTTTGTTTGCAAAATCTCATTTAGTTCAAAAGTTCCTTTTCAAAACGCTACTTGCAATCTTCTTTCTCCACCACCAGTGAACCTCCAGTGTAATTAAAGCAGCCACGTTGCAGAAGAGCGTTTGCCATGACGGAGCACTTCCAAAAGTTAAAAGTTATATCAAGCATTTCTCATCTCATGACCAATCAGGCTGTAATTCTGGAAAAATGAGAATAAACAAACATGTAGGACATGGAGGTCTTGTTATCAAGGGAATGAGGAGTTTAACAAGATGTTCAGTTTGAGATATTGTGTTTCAGAATCACTACTTTGGAACAAATTCTAGTTTTCAGACCTTCGTTTTATCTAGTATTTGAGGTCACTGTTTGGTCACATTTTACAAGTTGCACTGCACAAAGAGGTCTAGTTAATCAGAGTTAACACAGAGGTCAACAAATGTTGCCTAGTCTCACAACCTGCTTTTCTTCTCTTCTCTATTCCATGCCAAAACTGCTTACCATCATCCGACTAAAAGCTGAAAAGTAATCAACATTATTATTATTATTATTATTATTATTATGACTAGCTTTGCTGTCGGCGGGATCATCGTTATTGTTTCAGTGTGTCATGTGAGCTGGTTTATTTTTTTTTCCTATGTTGTCACAAAAGATGCTCTAGACAGCACTTTTCAAAAGAAAAAATGCCCAGAGCTTTATAGATATGGCATCACATGGACCGAGTGTTTTCCCCCATCTACACAGTGCTTTGGTAAAAACACCAGTGTTAAGATTTAACATGAAAATGACAAAAACAAGTATTATCATTTCGAAAACATCGTGTTACATACATGAGGAAAAAAACAAGCTTTATGACTGGCATTTTGTGGTTTAGATCTGTCCACCTACAGAAATCGGAGAGCTATGTGGCTAATTGCATTAAAGAAAGAAAACAGAGACAAAGAAATGAGTACGAATAAAATACCCATACAACCCTGCCCCAATGGCTTCAGTGAAAACAAACAGTGCAATATAAATATTTGTGTGACAGAACCTGAGAAATAAATTGCAGTCTCATCACAAAACACCACCACTGCAGTGAAATACAGAATTAATAGCCTATTTAAATGTGCTCACAGCTTTTGTGTGTGATATTGTTAACATTTGCATGCAGTTTTGTTAATTCAGTGCTACTTATTTACCAGATGTGAGCTAGGACAGATGGAGTAGATGTGATGTGTGTTGTGATGAGATTATATAGTAATCAGCTATAACATTAAAACCACTGACAGGTGAAGTGAATAACATCGATTATCTTTATTTACAGTGGGACCTGTCAAGGGCCAGGATATATTAGGCAGGAATCGACCAATCAATTCTTGTAGTTGGTAAAAGAAAACATGAGATAAAGTAAGGATCTGGGTAACTTTCTGTCACTCAGTTGTGATGGGTACATGACTTGCCAGAACAATCTGAGATCTCCAGAACAACAGGTTTTGTGGGGTGTTCACGGTATACAGTGGTTAATACCTACCAAAAGTGGTCCAAGGAAAATCAACCAGTGCATCAGCAGCAGGGGACTGAAAGCTAGCCACTCTGATCTGAACCCACAGACTTGCTTCTATAGCACAAATTGCTGAGACAGTTTATGCTGGCAATGACAGATAGGTGTAAGGACACACAATACAACAGGCTGCATTGCCACAGAGCGGTCAGAAGGCCATGCTGAACCCTGTCCACGACCGAAAGTTCTTACAACGAGCACATGAGAATCAGAACTGGGCCACAGAGCAATGGAAGAAGGTTTTCCTTTATTTCAAGTGGGTGGCTTACCTGGGGAAGAGATTCTGTGAGACACTGTAGCCATTGTGATGCTCTGTGCAATGTTCTGCTGGTAAACCTCGGATCCTGGCATTCACATGGATGTTACTTTGACACGTAGCACCTACCTAAACATTGCTGCAGACCCAATACACTCCTTCAAGGAAACAGTATTCCCTAATGGCAGTGGCCAGCTTCAGTAGGATAATGCATCCTGACACACTGCAAAAAATTGTTTAGGAATGGTTTGAAGCATTTGTGGCATGTGCTGGACAAACAACTCTGATCATTTATTTCTGAAAACTATTTCTGAAGACTTTCTCTAACAGAGTCTTTGCATGCACCTCACTCTGAAGTTATAACATTCTAAATCTCAGAATTGAAAATGGAGAAAACAGCACCAACAGTACCATTTCACTATATCATTAAATATATCTATGGTTTCTTTAAGCTCACTTGTTGAAGTATGTTACAAGTAAATAACTGGATAATTCCTGGTACAATTAATTTACTTGGAAATGAAACAATTCTGAATTCACCATCACGCTTATACAGACTCATCAATATCAATAATACAATTGTTGGTTAAGCCAATGCTGTGGCATGACACTAATCCCATCTAACACGTCTATGTGAAAGTAGATACAACACTAATTTCACATTTCCTGCTTAAGATTTTTTTGATCCACATAAGGTCTGATGCTAATCATTTGTAATTCAAAATGACTGCACTTAAAACAATGAGCACCAAGCTACCTTTATGTCCATCTTTACTCCAGTATAGAACTTCACCTGCTCATGCCCCAACACACTGAGCCTATGAGGTTAGCCATCATTAATCTCACTCTTGCGGACGTGGCGGTGCAGCTGAAGTTCTCATCACAATCCGGCTATGGGCCAAATCACGGCCTGCTTATATTCCGAAGGATTAAGTGCAACCCAATCTGCCATGCATACACAAAAGCCTACTGCTCTACACACAATGTGGAGCCTCAGAAAAGAAACAGACAGATACTGTGTTGGTTGGAGCGCAAGTATGTGGCAAAGCGGTGAGGCGTTACAGTAGCAGTGGAGCAGAACAGACACAAAAGGGCAAAAAGTCAAATAGCTGAATTATACAAGGTTTCAGCTGTGAAAAATAAGCCGGTGGATCTGAGACTCCGATCTAAAATATCTGATGCACAGATTTGTCACAGAAGTCTGTGAAATAATGCTCAGAAATCTGTAGTGTAAAAAATATATATTTTTTTTTTTGATAAAAAAAAAGACATTTTATTAGATAAACAAGCTACAAGTGTAAAAACAGATCAATACTGCACATCCAGTTGTTCTGCTAGCTGACCGATGAAAACGGTGAAAACTAGCTGCTGTTGTTTCATAACATACAAATCATTTTGGGCAAAGTAAAATCCTGTCTGCAAATTTTAACCGTGACTTAAGGAAGATATATTAATATTTTCACTACACACTTAAAGTTTTATTAGTTTTAATATGCACTTACTGAAGAAACAGAGGCCTATTCAGTACATCACAAAGTTCTTTTTTTTTAAGTGAAAGTGTCCAACAGCAAGTGATTTGTGAACTGACAGATTTGATTTTACAGAGAAAAAAAAATACACACACTGTAATTGAAAACTGCTAAAAAGATTGCAGTATACTTATACTGGTTTGTGTTTATTACTACTGAGAGCTGCTTAGGACTGTTGCCAAACAAAATTTCGTTGTACACGTTACAAAGACAAAGCTGTTTCGTCTTCTTTTGGAGTTGTGCAGGTGTAGTGTATGTTTATTATCCAATATGACCCTGAAATCCAGACGCTTTTCTATATAACAACACATTTATATAACAAAGTTTAAAGTTCAATGCACCGATTGGCAAGACAGCAAAGAGAGCTGAGGGTGGATCTTTAAATAGTCTCTCTCAGCCAAACAGTTTCGTTTCCAATATAAACCATACACATGGGCTAGATAACTATCCCGAGTTAACTACTTATCTTAGACTGTAATTCAACAGGCATGTTCTCAATTGTTACTCTTATTATTTGACGCAAAACTAATGTGGAGGTTCCCTGAATGCATGCTGTGTAAAGTCCCGTTAGTTTAGCGTGTTAGACGGTTATGCAAGCTAAGTTAAATGGATCCAGATAACGTTGACGTGTGCATTTACGGATACATTTTCAGTTAGCTACCTAGCTAAATCCCCATTGACAAGTGATTACAATGCGCAGCCGAGTTAGCATGAAAGGGAAATAAATGAGCAAGCTACTTTCTGTCATTTAAATTCAACGCATTACTTTTTAATAATCTTACATTCTCACATTTGCAGGCTGTGTACACAAGCGCGCTAGCTCGCTAATGCTCAGTACTCACTCGCTGCAGTTGTTCTTCGTTCCGCTTCTTTCACCACAGGATATCTGTATTCAGCAGAGTCAGGGTTGCAATTATTTTTTTTTTTTTTTGGTCTTGTTTTGTTTTTTTAAACACTCTCTCGAACCTTGTTTCGCTTGACTCAAACTGCTTTACAAAACACCAGGCAAGCTAAGCAGCCAGCTAGCTTTTTATCTACGTGTCTCACTGCTATTAGCTAAGCCTTCCACTATAAAATTAGTTAAATATAAGACTCGCTAGCTTGCTCGACGAGCTTTAAAAAACCCCACTCTTCCAGAACAAGACATAACTGACGTGTTTTCCCTAGTAGAGAAGGTCAAGGGACACGTCGTTATCTCCTAAATAAACCACGGCTTCCAACTGTTACTCTACTTCTGCAACTCAGCCTCCATCTGAACGTGAGCTGGGCTCTTTAACCATTTGGACGCCCGCCATTATGCTTCTCTATCAAGAATGTACACAACCGCTGCGCATGCGTATCAGCGCCCCGAGATTTAGACACGCAGCTCTTTATCTGCCTCTACTTTTATGTCACGAGCTTTTCTGTTTGCTCCTGATTTTTTGCAAACTATCTTCAAATACTGAAAAGAATTAGCTATTTAATGTTTACTTAAATCTTAATATTTGAAGAATAAGCAATGTTATTCGTTTACATGGTAATCATAATGCTGAAACCTACAATACAAAGTACACGTGCGAGATACCAAATAGTTTATAAAAGTGCAGTTCATAAGTTAGTAGCAGAATATACAATAGTCTAAAACTACTACTACTAAACATATTAAGTTATAATGTCAATTACTTTTATTAATATTAATAGTTATTAATAATAATCATAACCATTCATATTCCATAACAACTTAATCTTTGTCAGGGATCCAGAGCATATCCCAGGAACACTGGGCATGTTTGTCTATCACAGGACACTGTGAACATATTTTAACATGCTCATTAACACCTAAGGGGCAATCCACCAACTGGCATATTTTACACAGGTGGGAGGAGACCCGAGATCCTGTCAAGCACAAAATTTACCCGAGCTCAGGATTGAAGCTGGAAGCTTGGAGCTATGAGGTAGCAAAGGTATTCACTGCTTCACTACCAATAATGAATCATTCATACAATAATGCTCAGTAGCCACTTCGTCCTTGTCAGTATCACAGAAGATCAGGAGGCTATCCTACAAACACTAGACAAGACGCAGAGATATAGTCTGAATAGGACACCACTTTATCACAGGGAATCATGCACAAACATTTATTCTTAGCATTTTAACATATTGAATCCACCTACTGTACCAGCATGTATTTGGAAGGTGGGAGGAAAACAGTTCACCCGCATGAAACCTAAATGGTCCCTGGGGAGAACATGTAAAACTCCACACAGACAGTAATTCAAGCTCATTGTTGTGCTTGCATACATTTACTGAATTTAGATAATTCTTAAAGTGTCATGATCCATGAATGAAACGGGTGATGGAACACTGTTCCTGTCTGTCCAGTTAGACACTCTGCTATAAGCTTCCGAACTCTAATCATTGTCAGTTTCTGACCTCAGAACTGCTGTTCACTGGATAGTTTTGGTTGCTACATTGTTTTCAACTCTTCAGGGTCAGTAGACACAAACAAAGCTTCTGTGCCTGATAGGCCATCATCACAAACACATTTTGTCAGTGTCACTGCTGTGCTGAGAATGGTTTGTCACCATAACAACATCTGATCAGTGATGATCATACAGTGGTTTCTTGCCATTGGTGGACAACGTGGAGGGGGACTGTCATACTGTGCACAGAAATACTTGAGTTACAGTCAGTAATTTTAGTTTTAAGTTTACTAAATAATTTTATACATTACCACTGTCACTGAAGTCCTTGAAGTTGGAATTGTGATATAACACATAAATCTAATACTTCCCTTGAACTATAATATTTCATTACTCCACAAAATTCACACTTCAAATGTAAGAAATAAGAATATTTTCTAGCTTATACTTAATATAAAAATATTGCATACTAACTACTAAATTCTCAACTAAACTGCACCTTCCATTGTGAATAGGGTGATACCCTCAAGCAGGGGCGTAGCACAGAATCTTGGGCCCTATGCAAAGATAGTGTGTAGGGGCCCCTTTCCATCATCTATTTATTGCCCTTTTTAAATAATTATTTAGAAAAGTACACATTTCACCGTCGACACAGACGTGTGTGCACCACATGAGAGCCCTATGCACTCAGTCACCCCTTTCCCCCACCTACGATGCCCCTGCCCTCAAGGGTACAAATCTGTTATGGTGTTGTATTTGAATCACATGACTTAAAGTGAGTTACATTTTTGTTGACTTTCAACTAAACTTTAAAGGTTCATCTGATCCACATATGCCCTTCCTGATGCAACATCAGACATAGAAGTCACAACTTCCAATTTTGTTTGCTCAAAAAATGTACTTGTCAAAACAAATCCCAAGGCAAAGCCAAAATGAACTGATATAGATGCCTTTAGTGAAAACAGTCTACACCTTATCTAATGAGAAACCGAACTGTTATTTTAATGTTTTTATATCATTTTAATGCATCTTTCAAATACCCATATATTTCCACTGTATTATATAAAGTTTGTCTAAAAATCCTGCATAAAATGCAAACATAATACACTCGTTATTTCACTGGTCTTAAATTTGATAAAGAGTTCATTATGACTTGTTTATGACTTGATGCTTAAAGTAAAGGACATGTGACCTGACTTGGACTTATAAGCAATGATTTTGTTGTGAATGCAGAGAATTGAGATTTGCAGAAAAATGACGTTGTCACACCTCTGACTTTTTAAATGTATCTTCTACCTATAATGGTGTTTGGAGTATACAGTAGTTATTTAGTAGTTTATGTACCTTTAAATAATTTGTAAAGTTACACTATATAATAAGAGGTTTCTAGAGTAATATTCAGAAATGTAATACTCTCTTCTATATGTATGTAGCACATTCCAAAAACAAATATAGCCAGATAAAATAGGCCTACAAATAACCCGTGGTGTGTAATTCAGTACAGTGCATGTAGTACAAAAACAGACCAGCAGATGGCGCTGTTTGTAAATACATTACAATGGCCAATAATATAACGATTCCAGTCATAACCATTGTTCCTATCAAGCTATTATTCCATTTGGAAAGGAGATCTTATGCAAATTATAGATTTAATATTTAGCATCAAATCGATAAATTAATATCCTAGCTTTACCAAGCCATGTAATATTAGTTCTGACCACAGAATTAGTCTGAACATTAGTCTGAGTATTCTATCAATTATGTACATACATCAGGTTTGCCATCAAATTTCCCCTCTTGTGGTGTGCACCATGTTTAGTAGCAGATCAAGAGGCTTATAGGAAATCAGATTGAGTTTGAATTTTGTCCACCTGGCAGTGATTGTGTGGAATTTATGACTGTCAAAGAAACACCATGGTGGTGCATTTGGCATACAGCTTCATAAGAGTTCAACAAAGTACAAGTCATATTCAGTCACTATAACCACAGGAACTGACATGAAGAATCCATCTCTTTCAATAGGGGAGATGAACTTAGTTTATTTTGTTTTCATTGTGTCATAAAATGTAAATGTCATATATTGTTTGATCACTTGTGGAGTAACGTGAAACCTTTTTCACGTGTTAAAATATTTTGCTAATTTTCTTCATTTTGTTAATTTTCTTCAATATTTGTTCATTGTTATATGAGATTGCAGAGTTTTTTTTTATTTCATATAAAAAAGTGTAAAGTTGTATAGTTCCATTATTTGCACCTTAAAATAAATATTGTTCTGTTCTTTATCACTCTGTAGTGTATTTGTTTCCTTTTTTCTGTTGAAAAGATAACAGAGTCTTTAAATCTCTATTGTAAAAGCTTTACAATGCATTTACATACTTTAGATCTAAGTACTGAATGTTTTTTAATTACCTGAATGAATCATGAGTTACAGTAGGAATATATGTTTGTAAAACATTTATAAACACACCCAGTAACAGTAGGTCTAATTAGATATGTATTATTACATAGTAATTACGGAGACACATTAGATACATGATAATTTACAATTAGATATTAATTTAGGCAACCACTAAATTACTACTTTTTTTATTTAAGAATAAAAAAATGGATCATTAAAGCATATGTATATGCAATTTTCAATACTTACTCATGCTCAACTTACTAATGGTTCATAGTGTGCAGTTATTTTAAAGTGCCACTGTCTGTGTGTGTGTTAATGAAATATGGACACAATACAGTACAATTTGAACATATTAAACAATTTACAGTTATAAAATTGATAATGCAGGACTTAGCTAGTTTAGCTGTGTTTTTCCCCACATCGATTTATCTGAAATTCTGTATAACTGAAGTAACTGGCCCTTCAGTTACATTGAGCGTGAACCTCTTTTAACTCTGTCCTTGTAGTCTTTGTTGATCGTTTTCCCCTGTGATTGAAACGTTTGCTCAACTTCCTCTTTTTCTTCTTATACCAATAGATCCAGAAGTTTTCACCCACAAAGAAGTATAGAAGAGGATCCAAACAACTGTTTCCAGCAGCTAGACAATGTGTAACCACAGCTGCTTTCCTTACAAATTCAATGTAGTGACATGATTGATAGACATTCATTTGAACCTGTTTTTCAGCTTCCAGAAAGACAGTGCGTACTACATGATATGGCATAAAGCACAATAGAAAAATGAAGAGAACAATGATCACTAATGCGCAGGACTTGTTGTAATGGGGTGCCCTTTTCCCTGGATCATTTCTACGCTGTAGCAGTTTCCTTGCTGCGAATAAATAACAGACGGAAATGACTACAAAGGGTAAGATGAATCCTAAGCACAGCGCAGCTTTGTTCAAGGTGATGATGGACTTCAACTGAGACAAGTCCAGCTCAAGGCATTTTATCTGGCCAGATGGATCCTGAGACGTGCCTGACTTCAAAAGAGGGATGGACGCTAACGAGACCAACAGCCAGACTAAGCCACAAACCAGGAGAGCCCCTTGGTTACTCTGTAAGGACACATAGCTGTAGGGCCTAATAATGGCCACAAAGCGAACAACACTAATGACCATTAAAAAGTAAATGCTTCCGTACATGTTGACATAGAACACAAAACCAATGATGCGACAAGTGACGTCCCCGAAAATCCAGTGGGAATCCATAAGGTAGTAGGCAGCTCGGAACGGCAGAGAACACACCAGCATCAGGTCAGAAATGAGAAGGTTCATCATGAAGAAATGGACTGAACTGAAGGACTTTCTTGTCCTGCTCACGCCGATGAAGAAACATAAGGAGACAAGACTTGCAAACAATCCCAAGAAGAAGATACACAGGTAGACGGCTGGATAGATGCTGCGCTTGAAGTTACTGATTGAACAGTTGCCTTCAGCAGTGTTATGCGACTGGTTCATCCTAGCTGCTGGAAAAAACAAGGAGACAAAATATAAGGCAAGGTTTCATACGATAATTAATGATAACAACATATCATCAAGGCAAACTCATTTAACTCTTACTAAGAAAATGCTGTCAGAGGTCAAACTTTTTTTTAGCTAGTGTTGTTGACTTTTCAGTGCTGGGTGGTGCTCAGGTGTTTGATTCATTTTCAGTAGTTCTGGCTATAGTTCAAATCAGAGGTTTATATAAATGCACTGTATTAAATTATTATCATTTCTGTAGTAAATTATTTATTAACTAACAGGGCCTCCATGTTTAGTAATAATTTTTACTATTTTTAAAAAAATATTTTACAAAACAAAATCATTTACATGCTGAAGGTTTGGAGATTTAAAGTCTTCAAGACTGTGGACATTTATCTTTGGGGTTTCTGGGTAAAATGATAAGTAGCTTTTTATTAAAGTCTTATTAACTTTAAGAGAATGTGAAGGAATGCATATTTACTTCATATTCATCACCCGTGTCAAGATATACATTAAATATCTTATGAATTAACTTTTCACACTCTATTCTAGTAGGAAAGTGAGCAAGTCCTCTCGCTTCTCTCTTGCTCCATTGGGAATTTTGTGCATAACCTGACTATGCTGCTTAAATATTCACTTCTAAAACAACACGAATGCTATGCTATAAAAGTGAGAAGTCTTCGTTTCACAGAAGTGGACAGTTAAACTAAATATGTGCTTGGTGTTATGCAGATATCATAACAGTGCATTCATTCTTTCAATGTTCATGTGATGACTTGTTTGCAGTAAGTCATACAAATAAAAAAAAAATCTTAGGCTGTAAAATTCCTTTGAAAAGTTCAGGTGTAAATTTAAGCTGTTTTGAGAATCACATCAACTCAAACAGTGTTTAATCTAGAACAGTGGTCTCTGTTAAAACACATAAAACTAAACTACACCTATTTCTGGATACGTACAAGAGTTCACTTTGTATTTTAGTTTGTTCAAATATTGCATGTTTCAAAACCAAATTGTTGTACATTATAAAAGAGAGCTAGATTTTCACTTTATATGAATAATGGTAGTAAAACATGCAGGTATTTTACAATTTCTGACATTGCAGGGTAATAAAGGAGTATCACAAAACCATGCAAAATACTGAATTAATAAAATCATATTTTTCTAAGAAAAAAAATTGGATTTGGATTTATTCTGAACACACATGTAGGAGGTGTGACACACACATCCCAAAACGTAATTTGGATAACAATCATTGATTAACAAACTATAAAAGAGTGGCGAACAATTCTGATTAATAAATCCATGATTATTACTGAAATTAATTAATCAAACCAAGAAAACTGGTTTATTAATACACTGGTTTATTAATAAAAAGAGTTGTATTATTAAGAAACTTTTATATTAACATGCAACATAACATGCAACATACATACAAAATGAACCCTTACAACAGTGAGGCATCTGTACACGTTATAGAAAACACACTTACCTATTGATTGTTGCACAAATCTAATGCCGAATGAAGTCAAAAGTTATCATTGATTGTTTGAAGAGCTGTACACAGAGTGGAGAAAGTGGACTTCCTTACTTCCTTCACAAACTCTGTGATACATATCTTTGTACACAAGACACACCCAGACAATGGTACCGCTCCGGAACTTCTGTTTACTGATAAAAATGATTTGAAAATGCACAGGATAATTAGAAAATGACATAATTACCATGACAATTTCCTCCACAGGTACGAAATATACTTACTGTTGTTGCATATACTCTGCAAAAGTACAAATCTGAACAATGTATTCAAACACATTTACATTCAAGTAAGAAAACATAAGAAAAGGAAACTAAACTAATATTCACAGATATCTTTACTTTGTTTCATTAGCTATAAAGACGTAATATCTGAAACCAAGTCATGCGTCTTGTCTATAAAAGGGTTTAGAGTGCGACGTGTTCAAGCTTGCTTAAGGAGGTTTATATCCTGCACTTATAAATGTGAATGTGTTTGTTTACAACAGATGATCCTGCTCATGCCTGCTCAAAACAAGCCCACAAACGATGACCATACATGAACAGATTTTGGCTAACAGTAAAAAACAGTGCTGCTCTGAATTTCTTTTAAACAACATATCTGCCTATAAGCTGCATGCTGGTACTGAAAATAATTATTCACACTGCAGAAACAAAACATCCTGTAGGATACATTAACACTTAGATATAACAATTTGTGTATTTTCTTCTGTTACATATCAGTAAAAATATTAGTTTTATATATAACATCTCATTATATATAACATTTTTATAACTATATTTCTAAAAATTAAATATACTGTTATACTTTGTTTATTTTTTTATTTTCATTTTATTTGACACATTTTGTCAGGCATGGGAGCATATTAAGCTAAACATTACAGAATTCTGTTCAATGCTAATTGTTCACTGGCTGTGTTAATGGAACGTTCCTAATTGCTAATGTGGAAATAATGTGTATGGATAGAAAAAAGAAAGCCTATTTCCTCAGTCTGGTCTATTTTCTCAGGTTCTGTCTATTTGTTTTGCTCCAGGTTTTTCAATCATTCTTGCCTACCAACTGGCATTTTTTTTTTTGGCATTTTCTCCTCCTCAATCAGCCGAAATGTGGTGTGTGGTATTATGATTACTAAAATGCTAAAATGTGACTAGAGTGAATAAGCAAATCTCCTTAGGAAAACATAGCAGTCAAACTGGTAGACCATCTTTGCCATCATGTTTGGGCTGGAAGAAAGAAAACAG
>JAOTRN010000051.1:16294566-16306203 GCA_028566695.1 Bagroides melapterus
ATTCCATTTGTATTAGACCTCTTTTCAGGCAAGAGAACATGACTATTTACTGTTCTATTATTGTATCTGTATGTTTTGTTTTTTTTTTTGTTTTTGTTTTTTTTTTAATTTCTTTATTTAAAGTTTAAATCAGCATGGTCAGAGTAGAAAAATATATTTTTTTCTTAATGAAATATTGAAGGGTCAGTAATTGTTTTGTAGAAGTGTGCCTGTTTATGTTTAATATGCACTATCAATATCATCTCTCAGTGCTGACCATTTTAGGAAATGTTCCCATAGGTGGTGTTTACACAACAGAGTAAAAAGGGCATTATGTCCTCTTTTGGTCTCTCAGCATTTGTGGTGAAAATATGAAACGTAGCTTCATATTTGTTATATTGAACTCTGTTACATAGACAAATGAGTCAGTATAGTTTTAGAAGTATTGATGACATCTTTGATCATTCAAAGACCTAATAATCAGATAGTTTTTTGTTATAAAGCTTAGAGTTATAAGAGAAATTTAATAACTCTTGCTACAGCATTCATACATCATTTGGAATATCTTTACTAATTGAACTCGAATGTTTAATGCTGGAAATATTTATAATCTCTGCATTGGAATATATTACGATTGTGTTTGATCTGTTGTTGTGTTTACACTGAGGGGTTCACACACTATAATAATGGTAGTATTACATCAGTCCTGTAGCGGTGTTTTTTTTTTGTTTTTTTTTTTAAATATAAATAATGTTAATTGTCCACTACACTAATGTATATTATGTAGCCAGTGCTCTTATTATTTGCCAAGTGATTTTGTTCTGACTAACTCCATTAACCATGTCTTGCTTAATAAGGTCTAATACAAATCTGCAGCTGATACCACATTCCCTTTTCATCTTAATTAGATGCAGATTTAAGTTTAAAAAAATCTCTGCCTGGCTTAAAGTTATTGATAGTAGTGAAATAAAGATCTGAAAATGTCCTATTAAACATTTGTGGTCATGTTTTAATAACACTTCTGTTTGTGCTTCATTTTAACATTTATTCTTCACTGGAATTCGGAGTTGTTATTTTATTTCTTCTTTTTTTCTTTTTCTGTGTGTAGTGAAAACAGTGTGACTTATGCTGCCTTCAAGTCCTCCTTGGAAGTTTAACCTGTAAAAGCCCTTGCTTCATCTCTACCTTAAGAGACTGATGCAGCAGCGGTTTAGTCCTTCAATCTATCAAGCTCTCCCTCACTACTTTATTTCTACCGAGCCAGTTCTGTGCTATAACTCTGTATACCCAAGTTCCATAGCTGTGCTAACATCTGGAACTTTGGGTTTGTTGCTTGTTGTCTCTTCTACATGATATTCATTGAAAATGTCAGATGAAAAGCTTGAGCTATTTAGATTTTAGGAGCTTAACAAAGAACTACTCCTAAATACTGTGTATATAATGGTAAAGATATAGAAACCTTGTGTGTTAAAGCTGCTCTCTGTGATAGCAACCATTTCACATCAGAATCACTAAAAACATGGCAAATATAATGGACAATGTCTCAAAGCAGCTTTACAGAACATGGACATAATAAAAAGACTTTGACATTATACTAGGAAATAAAAAATTACAAAAAAAATCAAGATAAATAGGCATTTATTTAGTGTGTTTGTATTTATCCCCAATGAACAAGCCTGTGGTGACTGGGCACCTTGGCAAGGAAAAACTCCCTTAGATGCTAGAGGAAGAAACCTTGAGAGGAACCAGACTCAAAAGAGAACCTCATCTTCATTTAGGTGACACTGGAGGGTGCGAATTAAAAACAAAAAATCAGACAATTGTGTTTTAGTTAGGAGGTTGTTGTCCTCAAGACCACATGTAGATGGTATGTCCTATACAGTATATCAGTATAAGCATGGTAATGTGTTTCAGGGTGGAGTTTGCCATCCATAATAAAACAGCCCTGCTTTTGCTATATGGTTTAAGAGTGCTAAGATCACACCAACAGATGGCAGTGTCCTATCTAAACACATTTAGTGACACTTCAACCTGTGAGACTGTCGCTAAACTGTTCACATCTGACATTTTATCTGATCTGACATTTACGCTTCTCTTCCGTGAGATAAAAATAGCTAAGGCTTGTCTTTGGAGTGCTATGAGATAAATGAAAATCATCACTCTGTGATCTGTTTGTATCACAACAACATAACAGGATATCCTTCACTCTGGGTTCTGCATAGTCATCACTTTTCCAGCACTTTCTCAGACACTGTCATCTTATAGCTTGAAGGTGGAAAATTGTATTTTAGCTTTACAAGCAACACATCAGCTTGTTTTTATGTACAAGCCATTTTATAGCAAAGGAAACTACATGTGTGTGCAGTACAAAAAGACGAGCTGTAAATTCAGTTAAGTGCATAATATTATAACAGGCTCTAAACTTTGTTTCTAAAGTGGTTTGACTTATAATGCACCATGGCACTAAACTTCAATCGTTAATCCTTTTCGCATGTCATCTTTTTTTGTAATTGTCATCAAATAACGTTCATGTGGTGAATAAAGCCAGAAGACTTCGATGCTATATGGATTACATTTAATCCATTTAAAGCCGCAAATGTGTTCCAGCTTCCAGCTCTTCCGTTATTGACAGAAAAATGGCTATTTAATTCGACTTACCATCAGTCACATGATACTAAATGGTTCCCATTGGACTTATTACACGCACGCAAACCTATTTAAAATTCATGGTGTACGGCTATCCAGTTCCTCCTCTCCCTCGCTATCAATCTATATAATGTAGTAAAGTATGCTATACTATACTATACTATACTATACTATACCGATAGATATTTGTCTTCTTTATTGATTTACATGAGCGGATAGACTCTCTGCCTTCGGGTATAGAGAAAAAAAACACCTCATAGTCTATAATCTCAGTGTGACAATAGCAACCGTTATGCAAATATCACCATGTCAGTAACCAGGAAATTTTGAATAAACATACCCCTTGTTTTGACTACAAGAAAGTCGGCTCCCTCTCATATGTTTTACGTGACATCATTTGCTGTTCGTTTTTTCCCAGTCATGACCACACGAAATGAAAACGCCGAAAAATAATGAGAAGATTGGTTAATGATGTAAGGTCAAAAATGTTTACATTGATGTGGAAGTCATTAAAAAAAAAAAAGACAAGAATGGCTATTGCTTAACACTTTTACAAAAATGATGAAACTAAGTTCCTGTTTCACTTTGTATCAATTTCCTTTAGAATAGGAATGGAGTGTACACTGATGTTAGTACTCATTTGTGATTTGTTCAGTTGATGAATACGTTTGTGGTTTTAAATGCCAGCGGTCTGAGACTGATCAAATAAAGGCCTTCAGATCAGAAATTATACTGTGTACTTGTCCTCATTGCAATGAAAAGGAATCATGTGGTCATGTAACGGTCATCAGTGACAGTCCTCTAAAGCTAATGATTGTTTGGGCATCACACTTGTTACATCATAATAGGGAACCTTATTTTTTTCCTTTTTTTTCATGAAATTGTGTGTAAATGTTTGTGTAATCATGTATACAGTAACTGAAACTTTCAGCCTTACAAAATATGTCCTTCATACTCATGTGTGTGTGTGTTGTTCCTGGCACAGCTCATTTTCATGGAGAAGTCTGTATAAGATGAAGTGCACAGACAGTTGAATGATAAAGGAGTGACAGGAAGAAGTGGACATTATGTTGACACATCTATGATAATAATAATAAGAAGAAGAAGAAGAAGAAGAAGAAGAATATACAAAGAAGCATTTGTTTGATCGATTTACAGTGACTCTGTTTCATTATTTAGATATTCCTTATTTAATGACAATATTAAATGATTGTTTTAATTCTTTTTTTTTTTTTATTTTAAAGAAACTATTATTAATGATATTCCTGGTCTCTGACCAAGTGAACTCAAGAGAACTTACTATAAGCTGTAAATGTAAAAATAACCAGATTAACCTCAACCACATAGTCCAGATCTATCTATCTGTGTGTGTGTGTGTGTGAGAGAGAGAGAGAGAGAGAGAGAGAGAGATCAATATCAGTAGTTTTACAAAAATGATGAAAGAGTGCTAACTTTGTGTTTCTGATGTGGAAGATCCGCTGTTTCAGCAAGTCCACATTGTGTAACAAGCTTCTGAATCATCTTTGGCAAAATCCTTACTAAAAACACTCATTTGCCCGCTCATCTTTATCCTGACACCAAAAATCAAGCAGCAGAAGCTCATTTACATAACCTAATAATGTTATTAGTATCACACTGTATCATCTGAAAATGATTACATGATTTTGCAGTAAACTCTAAGTTCAAGGGTGCACAGGATATTATATAGACAAATGACGTGATATCAGCTATTTAAGCAACACTTTTCTTGCATTTGCTTTCATTTCTCAAACTGTGTTTTTTTGGATTACTTTTATCTTTATTTAATTTGTTCATCAACTGACCACCAAATCATTTGTGTCATCAATAATCATGTATCCAGGTACACATGTCGCTGTCTGGTGATCAACAGCAAATGTCTTTATTCTCACTTTGAATAAAACTCAGCACATTAATAATCAACCCTTTGGTCTGTAACCTACAGGGTATTTGAATAACTTGTTTGGTAAACAAAATGGAAATAGTGTGTCATAATCTGGTTATTTATCAAAGACTGCTGGAACAGATGCGTCCCACAATTCCCATAATTCTGTGTTCCATATATAACATCTAGCATTTCTGAACTCCATTGGCCCTACTGTATTTATCTGTCCAGAGTCAAGCAGCGCTCCAGTTTTGCTCTCTCCCTTCTGCAGATGTAGAAAACCCGAGATGAACTCAGGCTTACTTCTTAACTGCGCTGACGTGGAAGCTTGTGCATTGTACTGTGCAGTCTTAAAGAATCCTTGGCTCTTACTGTAAATTCCACACCTTCTGTCCTCCCTGGCACTACCAGCTGACTTCAGTGACCTTAGTGAGAAAAGTAAACATCCCACATTGGAGTGGAGTTGCTGAGCTCAGGGATACGTTAATAAAATAAAAGTTAGCAGATGTTTCGTGATCTGCTTATAGGCCTGTTGTCAATGTGCTGCAGAAAGAGCCATATGTAAGAGGGCATGTGGAAGCTTGACTCTTCTTTAAACAAACTATAAGGATGTCACAACATTCAATCAATTCAATTCAATTGAGATTTATTTGTATAGAAATTTTCACAATGGCGGGGCACGGTGGCATGGTGGTTAGCACGTTTGCCTCACACCTCCACGATTGGGCATTCGATTCCCACCCCCGCCGTGTGTGGAGCATGTTCTCCCTGTTCCTCGGGGGCTTCCTTTGGGTACTCTGGGGTACCCCCAGTCCAAAGACATGCATAGTAGGATGATTGGCATCTCTAAATTGTCCGTGAGTGTGATAGGGAATGTGGCCCTGTGATGGACTGGCAACCTGTCCAGGGTGTACCCTGCCTTCGCCCATAGATGGCTGTGATAGGCCCCAGCTGATCCCTGTGACCTCGGTAGTCCCAGAATAAGCAGGTATGGACAAGATAGATTTTCACAATGGATATAGTCTCAAAGCAGCGTTACAGAGCTTGAACATAAAAACTAGTTTTATATTATTAAAAATCATTTTAAACATTATACTAGGAAATACAAAAATTAAAGATTAATAGACATCTATTTAAATGTGTTTGTATTTATCCCCAATGAACAAGCCTTAAGTGACTGAGGTGACTATAGCAGGGAAGAACCTGAGAGGAACCAAACTCAAAAGGGAACCCCATCCTCATTTGCGTGAGAGTAGAGGGTGTGGATTAAAAATATAGTGTATTGATTAGGAGGTTGTTGTCTCCAAAGACCACATGTAGTTTGTATCTCCTCTTTGAATGTCTGAAAGCTTCATGAAGCGGAATCCAACTGGAGCTGGAACATCTCTAGATGCCCCAGGATCCTGGCCTGTCTGAAATCTTCAGGAAGCGGAACACAACTGGAGTTAGTTTGAGTACAAGTGACACCGGAGACTCCTTCCTTAACTATTAAATAAACATCTCCTTACACAAAACATGCCAACAAATATACATTTTACAAGGTTAAATAACAATATATTTTTTAAATGCACATTTATTAGGCATGGTTTATGTGGAGCATCCTTTCATCCTTAATAAAGAAGCAGTAAGGCTTCTGTAATCAGAATTAGCACATTGTATTAACCAGTAATCTGGTTTATAGATATTAAGGAACTATCGTCAGAGCTGATCGTATAGGAAATTCATCCACGCTGTGACGTAAAGCGAAATAAACAATGAAAGCAAACGAATAAAGAATAAAGCTTGCGACAAAGTGTATGTAAATATAATAGACTGGAAGACGCCTGACAACAATTTACATAAAGACACAGTGAGCGTGTCCCAGACAGAATAACAGAACTGTCTCGGCCTTGGTGTTTCCTGCCATTGTAGGTGGTTTAACTGACCTGGGACCACACGTGTTTCATTTAGTCGTCATGCTCAGTTGTCTTAAAGGCTTTAAGCGTGTCATCTCCTTGACCTCAGTGGTATGTGTATTTGGAGAAAACCGCAGGGGAGAAGGAACAATGGCTACGTCGTACATGTTTACACTTTGCTCATTGTCAGCAAACAGTTCAAAACGGCTCTTTATCTGATTTACAGTCTCACAACACCAAACCCATAGAGTAACGACGAGCTCCATAAAAGAAAACCATGATCCCATGAAACCATCTGGTATATATAACACACACAATTACCTTGAGGGTTTGTAACTAATGTAATATGTCCTCAGCTGTCTGGGAACATTCTCATTTGAGGAAATAACATTATTATTTTAATAACACTGCTTCATCTGATCCACTTTAGTAACAGTTCAGATATTTCTCTTGGACAGATGAGAAAAACTACAGCAGTTTGCTGTAAAATAGGAATAAATGTAAATTAATCTACATGAAAACTGTATGTTCTTGAAAGCTGCATTGAGAAAATGTCCATTGTTAAATGTGCTATACAAATTAAATAAAATTGTTTTTCATTAGTGATTGTTTATTTTTATTTATTTTATTTTATTTTATTTTATTTTTTACCAAAAGTGTTCACAAGGCATCTATTTGAGACTGTTTTTGTGACTGTTAAGTAAATAACTTGTGTCACTGCATTACACCTCTAGCATTTTGTAATGCCTGCGTAGTTACACCCAGTGTGTACAGGTGTCTAGAGCGGTACGTCATAAATGACACAACATACACAAGTTGATACACGTGTATTTAGATTAAGTTCCATCTGTAAAAGTGCATATGTTAGTAGTTATTACATTACAGCTGTGTGTGTGAGGTTTATGTGTTTATGGGTTTAAGAAACTAAGAGGAAGACCCAAAGTGTCAGGTGTGCCTCGTAAGTCTCTTTAAAATTTGCTGCAAAATTCACGTTATATAAAATGCTATACAATAAATAATGAAATATACAATATACAATGAAATAAAATGCTGCACACAGCTTTTGGTTGTGTAATTTGTTTAACCATACTGTCTTGAACAAGTCTAAACTCACAGTAGCATATAATATATGGCACTATTGCATAGGCAATTGTTCTATAACGTTAACTAATAGTAGATGTGAAGTAGATGACTCATGAAGGAGTGGTCTACAATTTCCAAGAGGATGTTGACTACAGAACTGACGTTACTGAAGTTTTATGTTGTTCCTTTTTTTTTTTTTCCCAAAGCCATGACAATGTGTGCATTTGTGAAGATATTTTAGATATTAAAGTGCAGCGGTATTCATTGTTCAGAGCATTGTACAGGTCCTCGGGGCAAACTGGGAGTGTGTGTTTGTGTGTGGGATAAAGAAGGAGGGGCTGTTTATTAAGGGTTCCAGTTTGGTTACATTTAGGCTTATGGTTAGCTTTAAGAGTTAGACAATATAACAATCTAACTATCTAGACTGTGGCTTATACTTGGTTGAAATGAAAACCTGCAGCCACACCAGCCCTTTCTAGATAAGATTGGACAACCCTGATCTAGACAGTGTACCCAAGTGTTGGATTAGGCCATTTTTAGATTGTGTACAGACATGTAATCACTAAAGAAAGGAAGATTTTTGTCTGCCCGTCTTACTACATATAAGCTTTTGCAAGTTAGAACATGAGGGAGCTGCTACTTGTAATCTGTGAGCGTGTGTGTGTCTGTATGTGTACATGTTTGTATGCATGTGTGCGCATGGAGCCTTAATTTTATAGACGTAATTTAAACTGTTTATCTAGCAGTTATATTTGTACTGGTATTATATTCACATAATCACAATTATAGTCACATAATTAAAAAAAATAATTTTCACAAAAAATTTGAGTAAGGTTTCAGATTCTTATTGTAGAAAAAATAGGATTTAAAGTTGTTTAACTTGGATTAAGTGCCAGATTTTAAGGTCCACAAGGTTGTGGGATACAAAACAGGCCCAATCAATTAAATGTAATTGTAAAATAATATATCCCTTTAAAAAAATATTTTCCAGACCCATCCAAGCTAATAATTTCTACATATCCATATCTACTTAAAAAGTTGGTCACCAGCAACCTTGCAATCAAAGATCCTGTGAAATAATTAGAAATCAGCATCTGTCTCTCTTACACTTTTAAATTCATTAATGACAAAAGCTTGTGTTTAGCATATTGATCTGTTGACAGTGGGGCATCCAAAGAAAGCAGCCAATTTTTCACTGGAGCAAAGTTCAGTAAAGTGACGGGACAAAAGCATACCACAAAACAAAAGCTTTTCAAACAAACCATTATTAAGTCTACCCTCCACCCCATGTTTTTAACTCTTCCTTAAGAAAGCTCAGTGACCACAATGACTTACTCTAGCCCACACAAGTCATAGTGGTCAAAAACTCTCCTTGCACGATGCCAGGGAATTTCACACTCGATCTTAGGAAAACAAGTTCTTTTGACAGAACATAATGATTCAACACATTCAAAATGATCTGCTCCTTCCAAACAACTCTCAAATGTCTACCAGGACAGAATAAATGTATTTGCTGTATGAATATTAGGCCAAACATAGTGGCAATGACTACAAGTTTCCACTTCATACGCTGAGAGTGAAAGAGAGAGAAGGAGGGCAAAAAAAATGAACTCGATGTGATAACGAATGCCCTATATTACCCCACCCCCTCCTTACACACTTTCAACATGTAAGACACAATGTTCCTCAGGCAGTTGGAGGCAGAGATACTAAGAGAGAAAGTGAGAGAGTGAGAGAGAGAGAGAGAGAGAGAGAGAGAGGGTGGGGCAGGGGCAGGAAATAGTCTCTGTAAAGAGAAGTAGGGAGTTCACATTGTCGTACACACAGGGAGTAATGCTGAGGCACTGCGTTGTATCCATTCTGCGGGAGCACAGCGCCTTGTAGTCTGCAGGTGCTTTCAGTGTGTCTTTGCTTAAACAGGAACAGCTGCATGATTCCACAAAACAAAAGGGACTGCTTGAAGTGTTGGAATATTTTAAAAACACACTAAGGACTAACAGCAACTAGATCACTTTGGATATACTATAGTGACTGATCCAGGTATCGGTGTGTCTTCAGGATGGTATATTTTACTAGACTATGTGTTACCGTTGTTGACTTTTGAATTGCTCTGTGGCTCTAGTGGCTGTATGCCGGATGAATCGCCTGAGCTGGAGCTTCTGAGTGAGTACGGAGCAAGCTCCTTACCTTTTGGGAGAATAAGCAAAGGGCAGCGGGGTAAAGAAAGGGGGAGGAGAGGAGGAAGCTACAGCTTGTCTCCTGTCTCTAGGGAGGACTGCATTCACCCCAGTGTCCCTACTGAAGAATGCTGAGGGGAAGCGTCTAAATGCTTGCAACCACATGCTGCTCTGAAAGAAAGCACATGAAAGAGATCTCTGTGTTCCGGGCAGCAAGAGCATTTTGGTCAAAGACACTTTAAAGGAATGCCTCGGTTCCCTTTTGCTTTGTGTCCGACCAACCATTCATTCTGGGTCCTGCATCAAGGGAATTCCCCCCACAGTATATCTGCTGAATAATTTCAACGAAATATGCTAGCTTTCTTTCCTGTAGGGATGCACAACATCACCTTACAGATGGACAATACAAGCTTCCACTTCAGCGACTGGAACAGTTCCAACAGCTCGGACCATAGTAATCAAGTGTGCCCCAAGAATGACGGATTCAAGTATCCGCTCTACAGCACAGTGTTCAGCATTGTCTTTGTGGTGGGACTCATAATGAATGTAATAGCTATGTATATATTTTCCTGCACGCTGAAAGTCCGTAATGAAACCACCACTTACATGATGAACCTGGTTGTTTCAGATCTGCTGTTTGTTCTCACACTACCGTTGCGGATCTTTTACTTCATCCGACAAGACTGGCCATTTGGTGGTTTGCTGTGCAAGCTGTCAGTCTCCCTGTTTTACACAAACATGTATGGCAGCATCCTTTTCCTCACCTGCATCAGCGTGGACCGCTTCTTGGCCATCGTTTACCCTCTCCGTTCACGGGATCTCCGGACCAAGCGCAATGCTAAGATAGTATGTGTAGCAGTATGGGTGCTGGTTCTCTCAGGCAGTCTGCCAACAGGCTTCCTGCTGGACTCTACCCCCCGCCAAAGTAACAACTCCTCTGCCCAGTTCTGCTTTGAGAACTTCTCCTCCAAGCAGTGGAAGTCTCATCTATCCAAGGTGGTGATTTTCATAGAGACAGTAGGTTTCCTCATACCGCTGCTCCTCAATGTTTTTTGTTCTGCAATGGTTCTTCAAACACTGAGGCGGCCACAGGCAGTTACTCGAGGTGGAAAGCTTAACAAGACGAAGATCTTGCGCATGATAATGGTGCACCTTTTTATCTTCTGCTTCTGTTTCATTCCTTATAATGTCAATCTCGTGTTTTACTCACTGGTGCGCACCAAAATCTTGGAAGGTTGTGCAGCGGAAACTGTGGTCAGGACCATTTATCCAATTGCTTTGTGCATAGCTGTAACCAACTGTTGCTTTGACCCTATCGTGTACTATTTTACTTCAGAAACTATACAAAACTCCATAAGAAGGAAATCCCAGTTAGATGCAAACCATAGCATGAAGTACTCTGAAGCTTGTCAATCAGAGACAAGCTCAAGCTTTAACTTCAGCCTGAGGTCCCTTACAAACAAGATGTTCTTCAATCCATTGCAAGAGTCCATCGCATGAGGAAACTTCTTGATTCTTTAAGCTGTTGGATATTTGATACAAACATCTGCTCCATTAATGGACAGTTAAGTTAATTGTTACTACAGTGTTCTGATGAGTCTGTGACATTTTATTTGAACATATCAGAACAGCTAGTGGACTCTCCCCACTGAATGGTGGTTTTACACCCTGCAAAATATGCATGATATCAGTACAGCATGTGTAAAAATATCTAAAATAAAGTATTTAACTTCAAAGCTTCTTTTTAAATGAACTGTAATTAGTTTATGTGAATACCAGAGAGCAGGATTACCTAAAATACAGACCTTACTGCACTTACATGTATATGTTTGTAAATGCATTTTCTCAGTGCATTTTAACAGTATTAAAAAACACATATTAAAATTGGCTCCCGATCTGAAACTGACACACCTAGCAAGATCGTTTTGGGATTCTCATTCGTGAGTTGGGCTTT
>JAOTRN010000051.1:16316928-16333412 GCA_028566695.1 Bagroides melapterus
GAGGTTTTGCTACTTGAGTGTAAGGTTTTAGTAACTGTGTGTTATTTTAAATTTTAGTGTGTAAGCAATCGTAAAAATCTGTGAAACAGTTGTCTCTTTTCTTATCGACCTTTGGAAACACAGCTCTCTGCTTTATGTGAATAAGTGTGCTATGCGCCTAAGGATACACACTTGGATGCATTATTCTTGAGAGTTTTACAACAAATATTTACTGTATACATTCTAGGTCAGAAGACCATGTACAATACAATATTGCTGATGTGGAACTTGGGTCATAAGAGTCCTTTTATTGCGTGTTATTCTGTAATGTACAAAAAACTCCTGGAGGCAAAATAGAAGGGTGCAGGCAATAATACCACTGGCATGTCAACACAAATCACCACTCAGTTGATAATAACAACATGGATTGAGTTGTCTTGTGCCATGTCAGTCTGCACTTTCCGCACAAAGATTTCAGAAACTCCAGCATGCATGTACACGCTCGCACACTGATTATGTGGAATAGGATTTTCCTGTTTTACTTTGCAGTCATGTTATTAAATTAATTCTTATCTTCAGTTGAATTATGGAGAGATTTTAGAGATTTGAGGATTTACATAATGGACGGTCATTCTCAGGCAGCTAAGTATCCATTTTCCTCCCATAAGAAACTGAAAAGAAACAGGAAATTGATATCATCAACTGATATGAGAAAATTGCAGCACTTTCCGCAATTAGCAATGCCTGAGAAACACCCAGAAATAAATGAAATAAATAAAAAATCAATCTGATTATTTATCTATTTTATTATTTATTATTTATTTATTTTGAATGAAATAATATACTATACTCTTGGTTAAATAAAAAATAACATACTATACAATTTGCTTTTCCATTGCACTGAAGCTACAGATGATAAAAAAAAGACCAAAAACCACCAATAATATCTATAGTAGAGTTTGCAGATTTTGAGTCATTGTAGTACACTGTACACACATGAAAATGTTTCCAAATTAAACCTTCTTTAGGCCGTCTCTGTACCATCCTCTTTGTAAAACTGAGAGAGAAGCTGGCATAATCAAACCCAAACCGCAAATGTGATGTAATTATAATTAAGGCCTGTATCAGCACACACTCACATGAGGAAGGGCAACACTGAGACACAAATCCTAGACAGGCAGGGGCAAAAACAATAACTTACACGACTTGGATGGTACTTTGAAAATTGAATCAACAGGATTTACAGTACTGTAACCATGTAACTGTCAACCTGTGTGTTTGTACTCTTTTTATTTCAAATTTCACTATAGTCTTTCAGTTATCATTCTTTGGTACAAATACATACATCCTGTTGAGAGGAATGGTATATTAATAAAATTCATTATGAACTTATACAAGCAGCGTTCAAACAAACTTCTGAATTAAGCCACATCTGGTTTAAAACTGATTACACTTACAGATTTGAGTATTTGCACCACTAAGCAAATACAGATAGTGTCACTGAGTTTCACCTTTAATATACTGCAGAATATTTGCTGTTCTTTACAGTACTGAGGTGTCATATGGTTTGTATTTTATGGTGTGAAGGCAGCGGACATATAAAACATGCACACGTATTGTATAACCTGTCCCACTCCACAGAAAAGTACAACACTTCTACTGATTAATTACATATATTCCTGTATACATATAGTCCTGATGGATACCATATACACCTAATTGAGTTGTTCTATAATATAAATACATCACCAATACAGTATATACAATTGTGGGAACAAGTGCCAGGATCTATGCATTAATTACTCATAAAATATTAGCTGACCTTCCTCCAGATCACAAACAATACATTCCACCGAAACTAATAACACACTACTAATTGTATTTTTCCTATTTTTTATTAATACTTTCATTAATCATTGACAGTCCAAGATGGAAAATATGTGAACCCTTGTATTTTATAACCTTTATCAGCAATAAAAATCACAAACACACAACCATAAGGAAGTTTCATAAATATACAAACATGACATATACTAGTGACATGCCAACCTCGTGTCATCAGATCTGGATTCTGATATTTCTTCCCAATAAGGAGCTCTTCAAGGACATTATACAATATATGGCCAAAGGTTTGTGGACACCTGACCATGAAACTCATATGTGGGTCTTCCCCAGACTTTTAACAATTTTGATCAAAATAGAGTACAGCTGCAGAAATTACTAAAAGTCTCGGCCACAATAAAATATTCTTTAAAGTTTATAAGATATAAATCAATCCGTGTTATTATCATAACAGAAGCTTTTGACCTCCTACATCAACCTTTCTATCATCTGCAAATGAAAACACAGGAAGGTGTTTACATGCTACGGTGACAAAGTTTTTAAAAGGTTTTAGAGTGCAGGAAGTGGTGAGATGTAGGGAAAAGGTAACCATGCACCAATTCACATGCAGGTTGTTGGTAAAAGTCGGCGTCTCAAATGTTCAGTATCGTATGTCATGATGCATTATTAGTCACAGTTCTTCAAACACATCTAAAGTGAATTCACAGAAAAGTCCAAAAATTTCACAAGCCTGTAGATGAAGACAGTTATCCCAGATATGACATTCTGATTAAGGCATTATGATCTGATGGTATGTGATAAGGTGATAAAGGATTCAGATAAGGTGTGTTTGAGGCTCCTCACAGGAACACAGGTATGTAGGTTTCTGGGAAACTCATGAGAAGTGATTGAACATCTTGCATGCAAAGGCTTGCTGAGTTAGGCAGGGTTATAGAAAAAAAACACACACCCATCTTACAGTCAGTCCCTCTGACTTTAGCTGCTCTAGTGGATTTATTACATTACTCATATCCATTTGTGAATCAGAAAGTAAACATTTATCACCACTGGTTATGTTGTAGTCTTTAACAAAACTGGTATTGACATAGTAGAAATAATAAAAATAGTTGGGGAAAAAATCAGTCATGATGGAAACAGGTCAAAGCAACATATCATGAATGTGTTCTCGGGAATTATCCTTAGAAAGCAAAATACTCACAAGAAGAAGAAGAACAAGAAGAACAAGAAGAAGAAGAAGAAGAAGAACTTGTTAGTTGAGTCATGCATTGATTTTCATGAAGTAAATCCTGGGATTACATAAGTGCATAAATCCATTTAGAGGTCACATCTGACAAGCAAAAGTACAATAGATATAATGCACTCTATCAAGATGGTGAGTGATTATAACAATATCAGTTAGACATAAGAGCTGTGAACATAAAACACTCAGGCTGTGTCAGATGAGTATTGTGTGTGATTTCGGAGAAAAATGACACCAGATTTTAGCTTCGTATTCTAATGAGTGGAATAAAGCTGGAGCATGCTTTCTGACAGCTCTGTATTTGTGTACAATATTATTTCTGTTCCCTTTCCACATTCTCTAATCTAGTCTCTCACTTTCATTTTCAAGTAAGAGGTGCTGCAGTTGTACTGCTGAGAAATTTGTGCAACAGGAAACCATAAACTAAAAAAACCTAATAAACCTCATAAAGCATGAACCCTTATGAATAATAAATGTAAATTTTATGCCCAGGCAATTAAAAAAGTTTCTGAATTCTATTTTGTAAGTGAAGCACAGTACAACCTTATGCTACATTATGCTACAGTATAACATGCAAATAGACATTCTCAAGATTAGGTTTCTAATTACATATGCTTGTGTCAGGCAGGTAAACTACACATTCAAACATCTACAGTATATAAGACATGTTTCTTGAATCACATATATTATGTAATATATTTGTATTAATATACAGTATGTAGATTATTTATCAGCCATATAAAGGAATTCAGGAGGTGGAGGAATAACGTTGGAATGAATCCTCTGAAAAGTCTTAGTGTTTTATTCTTATACGACAGCAATCTGCCAATGATAAAAATGTTTATTCATTAAAGACCTACACAACATGATTCATTATAGCTATATTTAATATTGTGGAATGTCTGTGTTCTTTCAGGTTATAGCAGCCCACCAGCATCTTTATTTCTTAGTTTTTAAAGATAATAAAACCAATGTACATCAAAAAATTCAGCTTGTCATGTTTGAGAAACATTGCAAGATTTGCCTTGAAAATTAATCACAATCTTCTGTCCAATCAATATTAAGGATTCAAAATTACTACCATATAAGGACTTATACTTTTGCATAAGCTGCACAGGCATCCAAATGCAAAAAAATAAAAAATAAAACAAATTCTTCAGTCTAGTCACAAAGTCTCAGAATGCTCTTTAGGGGTCTTTCCTCTTTCATATAGAAACCATTCCCATTTAGGCCTAAAGGAAGGAAAGCTTCAGGACAGATTCATCCTTCTTTCAATTCTTTTAGCAGAAGTGGTGGGAGGAGTCACAGAGACAACAGGGGGCTGACAACCACAACAATGACCAAGCAGCCCAGGCGATCTCTACAGCCCTGAGCACCCTTTTTTAAGAAAGCAATTTCCGCTCTTTCCATTTTTAAATAAGGTTGACCTTTAAACAGTGAACACGGAATGCATTACATGAAAATACAAAACAGAAGCTTGCCACGCTATAATCTGTTGTCCCCATGATCCAAAAACAGTGTGCAGAGACAATAGTGTGAGACAGTAAAGTAATAACAATGCCAGCTACATATAAATAGATATAACCTTTTAGCAAGTTCTTGTTCTTAGTAGAAATGTGAATAAATAAGTTATGCGCTTTCATGATATTTATGAACACAATCAGAATCAGAAATTTCGATGTGTAGTATATTTACTGCTGAGACTGATCTCATAATTAACTCTATGTGATTGCAGCGTTATGAGGCTCTATCTAGATAAATCTTTCAATTGCAGGATTACAATTATAACGTTTGGCACACGCGGCTGCACTGCATTTTTATACAATTGAGTAATTGAAGGTTAAGGGCCTTGCCCAGGGGCCCACCAGTGGCAGTTTGGTGGACCTGGGAGTTGAACTCATTACCTTCCAATCAGTAGTCCAACACTTTAACCTCTAGGCTATCACATCCCCATAAATTAATATTTTAATTTTTTTGGTGATGAATGAACATCTCAAATGCAGCCCATCTCTGAACAAACATTTTTAGAGACTATATTCTAAATTATTTATAAATATTATAGACTGGTGGTGTAGTGTCACTGTTAAATGTTGCTTTTAACATATTGATTTATAATATTATTATAAAATATAATTTTAACTGCTGGAAGGAACAACATATTTTGCAAAATTATTGCTTCAATTGCTGTGAATCTCTGTAACAACCAGATTCCTGTACAATCAGAAATCATACAAGTATTTTAATTGAATAATTTAATCAATTTTTCCATTGTACTAAAAAAACAGAAAGTTAGTCAGAGAAGCCACCAAGTAGCCCAATGTAACTTTTAACATGATGCTACCACCACCATGTTTTACTGTGAGGAAGATATTTTCAGGGTCATGAGCAGTGTTGCCAAACATAGTACGGTCTGTCAAAGCCAAAAGATTTCATTTTGATAGCATCAGACTAGAGACGTTTCCCCCCACATTTTCTTAGTCTACAACATGCCATTTGGCAAACTTTAAACAGATTTTTATTTGGCTAACCACTCTCCTCTGAATAAATTCTTCCAACAGAGCTGTGGATCTATCCAGCTGCTTCAGTGTTACCCTTGACCTCTTGGTTAAATGCAAGGTTCAGTCTTTATTAGATTCAATGTTACAGCCCTGTTGTAGAATCGCTGTCTTAACTACAAAGAGTTAAATGTATGGTGCTGTTTAGAGTAACTTAATATTGAATTTTCCCCCCTATTATTTCTTGCCTACCACTGACTAAATATTTTTCCAGTGTGGGATGTTTAGGCCAGTTTGGGAACAAATAGATGTAAAGGTCAAATGAATTAGTGGGCAGAGTAAACTTTTCATGCCAGATACCCAAACTAGTGGGTAATACCAGAGCACCCACTATTATTCTTGAATAACCTGCTTTGAGGTGACTATCAAGATTTACTAGGGGATTTTTATTTAAGTTCCTAAAACTGTACCATGAATGTTTAATCACTGGGTCAGGTAGAATCTGCTGATGAACACTTCCTCTTCCTGTATTTTATTCCTCAAATGCACAGACTAAACCAGAGCACTAAACACAATAGGACCACAGTTAGGCCAGACGGAGGACGTGTGTGTCTGTGTATAGGTGTGATATTAGAAAGGAAGTTAATGGAAGGAAATTATATAACCTCATACCATGACCCTGATACACTCTGAAATACTATCATAACCAGATCTCTGACTTTCATTTAGAAAAAAACTACCGACATCAGCATTCACAAGACCTACTGACCCAGTGACTGCTTTTCAGTCAAATAGCAACACATGCAGACTGTGACAAACAGACAAGACATTTAAGAAAATAAAAGACAGAAGGAAATCTACTGAAAACTGCACTCTGTACAGATTAACACCTAGACCTTGTAATGCACCACTCAATATATTCACACTTTAAAAACGTGTGACAGTATTCTGAGAACACAGGAAGGACTGTAGTTGCATATCAGAAATCTAAGGGTCCACAGTCATAAGACACATTGTTAGTGCACAATGTGTGACCATTGTGCATCCAAACAATTATTACAATAGGACATTTCAAGCCTGATTTATTTATTTTTTGAGACACAGCAGACATTACTTCATGTCCCTTTCCTGAAAGGGGAAGTGCTCTGTGCTCACTCTGAACTGAATAGCGACTGCTGGAAGGAACAGCATTTCTGTAAACTATGGAATTTTCCAAAACATCATGGCTTTGTCTGTGAGTATGTGTCAGTGGCAATTATGAATTTATTTACATTGACTTATTTAGCTGACATTTCACCCACTGTCATATACAAGTAAAACAAAATACTGAATCCAAACCAAGCATTTACAATCAGAATTGCCCATTTTATTTGGTCAAATGCACAAAGGTCTAAAGTCTAGTCAAGAGGTTAAGGCCTAGTCATGTATGTTTTAAATGTATTCTACATTAAATGTACCTACATCCATGTACCAAACAGGGTCCAACTGCAGTTAAAATCATAAAAAGTACAATTAGTTAATAGTTATTAAGTAGGAGTTTAGTACCTGAGGGTTTGGAGCAGTGTTTAAGAGAGTTATAGACTCAGAAGTACAGATTTTAAATTTACTGACATCAGTGTGAAAACTCTCAGTCCCTAAACTACAAACCTTATGCTATATGTTAAGAGAAGTGTTCATCTTTACACATAAAATAATGCTGTATCTACACAGTTTCACAAATAGTATGTATGGTGTTTATGGTTACTTATTTGTCATTTCAAAGTTAGAAATGTTGTACAAGCTAGAAATAATGCCTAAGAGCTATGACTTATCTCATCTCTGTATTTATTTCTCTTTCTCCCTTTCATTAATTGAGAAAAAACTATATCTGGTTTGTGGCATCTGTCTTCACACCCAGGTAATAGATCTAATAATAACGAGACTGGACCTATTTCTTTGTGTTAACTCATTAACAAGTGACAGCACTACAATTCAAATTAGACCTAACCTGACTGATTCTCCCTGGGGATTACTCCTAACAATGTCTGATGTCTTGAAAACAGACAAGCGTTTAATTCTTCCTTCCTGCCCTTAATGCACAAAAATCCCCATTTCAGGCACAAAATGGACTAGCCCAAACCATGTTACCTAAAATAGACCCTTGTGAGCATATGGGTCTCTATCATCTAAATGTTTTAGTCTTGTCTGTTGTTTCTTTTTTTATCGCTGTTCCTCATGAGACAATGGGCTATGAATGAGGTAAAAGAGGAAAAATAAAAAAAAGGCCAGGGGGCCAAGTGTGTGCCTTGGGGCCACTCAATGTGTCTTTCAGATAAGGCCTAGATGCCAGTCCTGTGTTTCCTCAATTACACAGCCAAGGGTTTATCTCCAGACCAACGCACCCCAACAGTCACACTGCAGACCACTTAAACATGACATGAAGCGGACTGGGTGTGTTAAAGTAAGCTACTGTGGAGTTGCTAGGACATTTTGAACCTATTTATAAAATATATGAACCCCTTAAGGCGTCTAAAAAGTGTCATGTATTTATAGAATAAATGTCTCATTGCTGGCTTTTGAACTCCAGCCCTATGAAACTGTAACCCTGCCCTGCTCCTAACATACCCGATCCACCTCATGATTGATCCAATAATGAGCTGATGAGTTGCTCCAGGTGTGTTTGAAAAAAGGAAAATATAAAACTCTGCAGGACTTTTGGTCCCCTAGACTGAAGTTCAGAACCCCTGCTTTAAGCAATCAAGATCAGAGATTGAAAAAATATGTGAACCCATATAAGCACTTAAAAAGTATGTAATAGAAATCAGCTGTTCCAATCCATTCTGGAGTCAGTTTGACTGACCAGGCTATGCTATACTCAAAGACATTTTAGACTTTAGAAGACTATAAAGTTTTGGTTCTCCTTAAGTCCATACCAAGATACAATCATGATACCTGTAACAAAGAAACGTGAAGTGACAGCTAAAACACCGCTGAGATATTTCGTATGTAATAACGTCTGCATTCCACGATAAGAGATAGAATGTACAAAGGCACTTGTCTGAAGTTACCACAAAGGAAAAAGGCATTCTTTACAAGTTGCCTTCCTCAAGCATGTTTGAGACCACCAGAATGCAGCACAGCATGACAGGAACAACGTTCTGTATATAGATGATAACACTGCATGGCAAAGCCTGTTTAATGTTTTTAACCTGTTTAAAAACTGATGCTAGAGTTTTTTTTATTTCTCACAAAGTACTCGCTGCATTGACCATGCTTTCACAATGAGTTTCCTATGATCTCTGTTTAAAAAAATGATATTTATATTTCAAATATCAAACTATTTCCTCCAATGTATATGGCTCTGGTTAGGCCAGGTGAAACAAGAGATTTGAGATTCATGAAATATAAAAGCCAGCAGTAAGCCCTCTGGTATATATTAAGAGGAATCATAAGGATGGTTGAATTTAAGATACTCGAATTAATAGAAAACAGAAATTGCTTTTCTTCCTTTTTACACTGGATGATCCATGCTATCTCTTTATTTGAACAAAATTTTGGATTGTTCAACAAAGCTAAGCTAGCTAACTAAAACTAGGCATCCAGCTAATTTTGGCGATATGTGGGGTTGTTGAGGTTTAGTACACATGCCCTATTATTTAGCTAGACACAGTCATAACAAAGCTGCAACAAATTCCTCAAATTCCTTGCCTGTGTCGTCTACACATGCAGATGTTCTTATATCAAAAGAAATAGCAAGTAAAATGATAAGTAATATGATCAGACAAGTGTTTTGTAAAGCAATCCAATTTATATTTGTATACATTTTATTTGTAAAAGACATCCCCATCAATTCTGATATTAGAGGTCAGTCACCTTTGAGACCCCACAATGCCTTTTCATATCTTAAACAAGACAAGGGACACAACAATAGTTCAGGCTTTCACAGGGGGCCCCCTTGTGGTCTGCAACTTGAGAGGTACGAATGGAGTGAGGGGTAGAGGGCAAATAGGATATCGCTTTGGACCCCCAAAGGATCAGAAATTGTCCTGATGGTAAGACTAATAGATTCCAGACTGCACCAGGAAATTAAAGCTCAGGATATCTGGCTGTGATCTGTGAAGTTGTGGGTCATAACTTTTTAGCAATCCAAAATACAGGAATAAACCAAGAGCGATTCATCCGGTTCCACTGAAGTGCTTTTGCATGTTATGAAACAGACTAATAAAACATGACATCCAAATATATATAATCTACAATATAATATACAAAGACATTTTGTGATGGAATGGTGTTGGGGTTGTACATTAGTAGATAATAAAGAAATGAACATGTGGCACTAAAATGTGCAGTATAATGTCAATCTCCTTCTTGCTGTACTAACTCTTCTCTAATAGGCTTTCAGACCTATTCAACTAGCATGAGGAAATGTTTTTAATAGAGCTAAGGATAAGGATAATGTATAAACGTATCTTAGGCATTTTTTGTTTCAGTGACCTTGAATGTATGTATGAGGATGTACTGTATTATATGGTGTCACATGTTAAGCCCTGTTAATACAGAATTTCAATGGATTATCAAATTTTGAAATTAAAAGCTAACAATCTCTTAACAATATCATATAAATGGTCACTATTATATAAAAAGCTTATCTTGTGGAAATTAGGACATCTCTCCGTTCTGTTTGTAATCAGTAAAATATACACATAGACGAATAATATATATATATTTTTTGTACTTTTTACTTGCTTGTACAGCTGAGTGATACAGGTTTTCCTTTCCCATCAAAATAATAGAGAAACCACAGAGAGGGCAGAAGGGTAATACTGAACACCTGCTTATCTGTTATTGGAAATGTCAAAGATTATTTCCATGGAATTTAGGCACATTTTTAGCGTTTAGATTGCTCTGATGATGTTCACCTACTCATTCTTCCAACGTAGTCTAGACTTCACGCACCTACTGAAGTATAGATTATAGAAATAGAATGTGTAATTAACTGATTGCACTGAAGTTTGTAAAGCAAGTCTCTGAAAACATACCACAAGGATTCTTGACACAGTCCTCACATTTATTTATAAATTCAAGTAAAACTTTAAATTATGGTACACTGCATAGTATGTTCAAGTACACACATACGCCTTGATAAAGTTCAAACATTTTTAGTGTACAAACATTTTCTCCAGCTCGGCATGCCAATCGAAATGGCAATCCTCTTCAAAATCACTGTGAATAGAAGAAAACAGAGAAGCTGTTAGTGGGGGAAGTAGAAAATGAAGGAAAATAGAGAAATGAAAAAGGGAAGAAATGAGACAAGTTGAAGGAAGACATTTTTTTTTCAGTTGACTCACGTGTCTTCGTCATCTGAGCGGGGTTCCAGCCTATTCTGATCAGCATAAACTTCTTCAGGTCCATCTGGAGCATCACCATCACTCTGATCTACAGGCAAAGGACAAAGCAGAGCTTTAGCACCTGGACCTCACACAAACACGTGCGCACACACACACACACACACACACACACACACACACACACACACACACACACACACACACACAGGACTCTGTGCATTAGTCTGGGGCTTGGCTTGTCATTTCAGAACAATGTCACTTTCCAGCAGGATGCAGTTGATAAAGTGAATGATGAAATAACTGATGTTTAAGAGAAAGAGAAGTTTAAGAGAAATGCCACACCCAAAGTTCCACCTTCTTCCTACTTATCTTGCTAGAAATTTTCATTTCTCTCTATCACTGACGGTGACTAATTTTCCACCCTCACAGCCTCTTCATCTCATATCTATAAGAGTGAGTCTGTAAAGGTTTTTCCAAAGTCGAAGCTGTCCAGAACTCTCTGCATTGTACAGTTTCACAATCACTCTCATGCATTTGAGCAGTGGGCGTGGCTCGCACTCACATATTGCCTTTTCAAACCACAATCACTGATGTACCAAAGATTCACAACTAGCACAATTTACATGCACTTACTGTGTCTGTGGATAATGTATGTGCTGAAGGCTGTGCTGAGAGGAGCTTTCTCCAGAAGGCTCAAAAGTCTTTCAGGTGGATCCTTGTCCCATTGCCTTCTTTCCTGTATCTGCATTTCTGTAAATCCCTCTGTATATTTATGTATCAAACATAAAATATTGTAGGAAAGAAATGGATTATTTAAAATTCTCTCAGGAATGTACATTCATTATAAACATAAATTTTCATCCAATTAAATGATTGTATGATTGTGCCTCTAATCATGGGGGACAGAGATAGTTCAGTAATCGAAAGACTAGACAAAGGTTTAAAGCCAAACAAACAAATAAATGAATAAAAATGGAGTAGCTTGCTGCACCTTTTGTGGAGACAGACCCCTGTGCGGTTGCCGTGTCACTAGAGGAAATGATGTCAGCATTCCTAAAGACCTGCAGAACTGTGTTGGAGGGTTCTTTTGCCCACCTTTTTCGGGCAACTATGTTAATTCCCTCTGATGAATTTCTGAAACTAGTGTCTGAAACTAACAAGAAATAAATCACTGTTTCTCACTGACCCTCTCCAGGACAGTGCTATTACTTCAGCCATAAAGACGTACAATACAGAAATAGAACATTGCAGTCAATCACAAAGTTAAACAAGTCACAGTATTGTACCAGTCCTGCTGGTACAGCAAGTACCTTTAGTTGTAGTAGTGTTTAATAAGCTCTTCTGACCCAGAAACATGGAAACTTTCTCTCCTTCTTCTTTTCTCCACTGATTTACTTGTTTCTCTCTCAGTTCCTTGGTTTCTTTCTTGGGTAGTTCCTTAAAAAAACATTAAATGGTACCAATTATTACAGAAAGATCATTAAGGCACCTCATTGGACCTAAATTGGTCTGTGGTACCTTTCAGGATAAACTGATGCTGTTTTTACTTGTATTGTTCATGTATATTGTGTTTGTTATAAAACGTGTTTAACAAAGCAAATAATCAGTGAAAACAGACAGACAGAAGTTAGCATGGATGAATAGAAGTAATTTAAATAGCTTTTCTTATGTTTTTATCAATATCCAGCAGGACTTTAAGGGGAGTCGAGATTAAATGTGTAAATGCAATTTTCTCCCTTTTCTCTTCTGAATGTAACTGGGCTTTAAAATGCTATTTTAACGTGTGGTTGAGAAATATATCAGTTTGCAGTACCTCCTCGGGTAGATGTTTATGGAGCAGTCTGGAAACACGGTGAGAGCTAAGGATGGTGTGTATGGAAGGCCTGTCTCTCGGGTTAGTCTTAAACATGTGTTTAATCAAGTAGTGAAGCTCATAGGGAAGGCGGCTGGGCAAAGGTGTGTAGGACCCACGACACACTTTTAAAATCAAACTCTTCCAGCTACGGGCCTCAAACTGAAACCAAGAGAGAGTAAACAACCATGAGGTCACAGTGTCATAATCATTCCTTGCCTGTTAAGAACAATGGTAATAAATGTACACACCGGATGACGTAAAGTGCAGAGTTCATAGAGCACACAGCCTAAAGACCAGATATCACTGTAAAACACATACACAATGTATGGTATGAAGTACTTTTCCCAGCTTGTTACACAGATACTGTATATGAGGTGTGAGAGACTGCACTGTAAGTTCTGTAGTTCTGTACCTCTTGTTATTGTATGGTTGGTTGTCCCAGATCTCTGGAGACACATAGTATGGAGTTCCTACATAGGTCTGGGCATAACCTTTCGCACTGTTGAATATCAGAATATAACTTTGTCTTCATCAGCTCTTTTATTTACTAGACAAATTGCAAAAGAAGCCTTTCAACAGACTACCTGTTAAGAGCACATGCTGACCCAAAATCTCCAAGTTTGATTGTGCCATGGTCTGTCAGGAATATGTTCTAAGCAAATAGAAAAGTTTGTTAGAGAACTTGGACAAAGAACAGTAGTAGTAATAATAATAATAATAATAATAATAATAATAATAATAAGAGCTAACAACAGGGAGTTCTTCTTTTTTACCTTTGATTTTAAATCTCGGTGAAGCACTCGTTTATCGTGGATGTGTTTTGTGCCTAGACACATCTGTGAAAACCATCTGAGTATCTGCAGAGACAGATTAAGTCTACACATTAAATCTTGCTTGTATTTGTTTTTAAAAAGTCTACAAAATTAAATGAATTGTGTTATTTTCTGTGAAATAATGACTTTACCATATCTTCAGGGAACAGAGAGCCGTTTTGCTGCTGTATTCTTTGGAGAAGATCACCTCCACTACAGAACTCCATAACAATGTACAGATGGCCATCGTCTGGAAAGAGTGAGAAAGACCAGAACAAGAGGATGAACGTGAAATACAATGAATCTAATTGGTGTATATGGGTATATATTTCCTGATCTAAGCCGAGAGACGAAGTATCCTGAACAGGAAATTCACTTAGCTGTTTGTAATTTTATTCTGCCCCCTACAGTATACGAGGCGAATTGTGATCGAAATACAGTAAAAATTACACGCCTTGCTTTTCCATCAATAAAGCTTTGTATGCATAGCCTAATTATAAATAGGGTTAAATAGGGTTAAAGAGGGCAAGCTTTAAATTCCTGGCTGAAAACATATACACCTGAACAAAAGCCTGAAATAAATACACTAATGAGGTCCATTGCAAACACTACTTTTAAAGTATATTGTTGAGATATGATTGTTATGGGTTTAGGAACATGAAACATAAGGTCAAGACAACAAATTGGAAACAATATATATTGTAGTTAATAAACTAATTTTGATTAACATGCTAAAACGTTAAAAATATGACATGGACCTTCAAATGACTCCCTGAAAGCCACAATATTTGGATGCTTCATTCTGGACAGGAGCACCGCCTCTCTGCGCGCGCTCTTCACTCCGCCCTCTGCCTGTGTGTATTGAGAATAGACACATAAAGTATCAGTGACCTCTATTAACAGATATGAGTTCTATAATAAATAAACAATAAAAAAAGATGTCAGCGTACGTTACCTTTGGCAGTCGTATTTCTTTCATAACCCATGTCACTTTGTCAGTGTCGGGTTGAACCAAGAGAGCACGTCCGAAAGATCCTTCACCGATTACTTTAAGAACTGTGTACCGATCCATTGCAAGACAGAAAAAAAGCTATATAACATAACAACTAGTCCAAATTAACCGACTCATTCTAGTATATTTATTTAAATAAAGCAGCATAAAGCAGTCACCGAAAACCAAAACAGTCAGAATACAGAATGTGCGTTATTCTTGTATGAATAATGCAGAGTGTGCGTATGAAAAAGGTGACATTAGATTAGTGGGATGCCTAGGAGATTAACACATAAAGCACACTTCACAAAAAAGAAAAAAAGGATAATCAAAAAACCAGATTAACCTTTAGAGTAACGAAACAAATGAAAGGAGCAGATGCTTCATCATATTACACTACTTCCGTGTTATTTTGTGACGCACTATGCAATGGGCGTGGCCTCTGCTGTCCTCAGCTAAGGTGTAAACAACGACTCACTTTTTCTTTCTTTCTATTTTAATTAATGTTACATTAGCTTGTTAGTCAACTTGTATTATATTTTTGATAAATAAACACGTGTTCTAGAGAATTCAATCCACTGTTTATTTATTAGTGCGCATGTGCGAAATCATGACGTTGCTTCTTAGCGCGCTACGCTCTTTGGTCATTTTCATAGAACACCTGTGCACATGCGTAGTTCTGCGGTTGTCCAATCAGCCAATCATATGCAGCAGCGCAATGCACAAATCGTGCAGATACAGGTCCAGAGATTCAGTTAATGTTCATATCAGACCTCTGAATGGGTACAACTGGAACAGGACTTGACTAAGAACGGGATTCTGAGACTCACCCACACTGGGCAGTTGAAGCTTATGATAGCTTCAAATTCTTGCTCTTGGTTGACACGAGTGGCACCTGGTGTGGTCTTCTGCACTTATTTTATATAGATTTCCTGTCAGCTCAGACCAGTCCAGTCATTCTCCTCTGATCTCTCTCATTAACCAGGTGTTTTGGTCTGCAGACACTCTGCTCACAGGATGTTTTTTCTGCACTATACATAAAACGGAGTCACCTGGTACTAGCGAAACGTTTTGCATGTTGTGCAATGAATGTTAAGATGCTTTTCTATCCCTGTTCGGGTATTTATCTGTGTATTTATTTATATTGCATTTATATCTGGGGTTGGGGGTATCTTTGGGATTATTTATCGATTTAGGAACATTATTTTAATGCTATAGTTAAAGTGAGTTAAAGTTAGCTCACTTTGAGCTAGTCCTAGGCTACCATATGCAAGTGTAAAAAAAAGATGATTTTCATTAAAATGATCCCTTTGGGCTCTCTGCATGTTGATCCCTTCACCATTGTTTATATTACAGAAATGGTTCCAAATAAAACTTTTGTAGGAAGTTGAACCCTTAATTATACACGAACCCCAGAAATACCCTTTTCTTAGATGTGTAGTGTTTTCACTGATCATTCTTATCAGTGTACGGTCACCAGATGGCGCAAAAGGAATTGAAACGAAAAAACTCATCCGCGCTATGCTGGGCTCTAATGACCATGAAGAAATAATACATCGGCTGTTGGGAAAAAAAAACCTAAGAGAGAAGAATAAAAATATGAAATATGTAAAACTGACATGCCTTTTCTAGCTGTCAGTATTTACTGTTCTTAATTCCAGGCCTGGTGATGTGAAACAAATTGGTTAGGCAACATCATGAGCTGGTGGATTCATAGAATTATGCGTAACACATCAGTTCTACAGCTGAAAATGCGTATCAGAGTCATGGGGTCTGGCCCTTTCTTTATGAATTTAATGATATTTGAACTGTATTCATACAGAGGCAAACTCCTGCAAAATAAACACAGTGCTTCCTTCTAAAATGGCGATGTAGATCCAGCTGTGTTTGTAGAAGGATTCACTTTATTTATCCATTCAGGCCACATGCAGCTGCGTACTGTG
>JAOTRN010000051.1:16341676-16354767 GCA_028566695.1 Bagroides melapterus
GATGGAACTTAAACTATATTAACAATGGGACTGTTTCTTTAACCAATCAGATTTCAGATTCTCCTCACATGGTCAGCAAGCTGGCCAACAATAACGTCAGCATTATTCCGTCCTCTGATTGGTTGTTGAGAGTAAAACTGTTAGTCAAGTTCGACTAGTAAAACACATCTTTAGAGATCTGCACACATTAATACATTTGAGTTAGAATTTTTTACTCCCACAATGGCTGATGGAGGAGGAGAAATTGACTTGGTCTCAGACATACTTAAAAATCCATTTCCAAGGCGGACTTTTCCAGAAAAGCCAGACATGGTAAGGAGAGGTCGACCAACCACAAAGCTCCAGATGATGTACATGGCACACTTATGGTTGTAGTGTAAAGGTTTGGAGTTTTCTTAACTGGGTTTCTTGCTTTAAATACGTGAAATGTCTCTTTCTCTGTAATGCCACGCCTTATTATATTGTGTTTTTGTATAGTATTGAAGGTTTCTATATTTGGGACATGATAGTGGTGGTATTAAGAGGTGGTATTAAGTCGGGTAAGTCCCAGGTACCAAATGCACGGCCCGCCACTGCATTAAACATATTCAGACATCATGCTGGAATTTTTGTGACCCCACCTTCAGCTCTAGTCTCTAAGAATTAACCATTGCCCTGATCTTAAAGAATATAATTCACAATGAAAATGGTATGTAGTTCCAACAGTGAGAAGTTTAAATCTCCTGCCATGAATGATTTTTTAGAGTTGTACACTGTAGTATATACAAATAAGGTACTTATATCTTCCCAGTAAGGCTTAGTGTAAGGCTTGTCTTATTGATTTTAGAGGAGCAAACAACAAAAGACCATTTACATTCTTAAAGTGTCGCTCCCTGGTGTGAAACAGGGTCAGTCATGCATCACACAGAGGAACTAAACCCCAGTGAAACTCATTTAAAGAACCAAACTGAAGGAGGCTGTAGATCCATGAAATGTATTCGCTGTCTTCGCTTGTCTTCCAAAAAAAGCATACTTTAGCAAACACTCGTCATTCTCACAAACTTTTAAGTTCTGTGTCTGAAGTTAAAGATTGTGTTTAGTAATTAAAAAATTCTATAGCAATGACATTCTCCTGTAAATCCTCAAACACTGTCTTGATAACACACTACACGTCTGTGTGTCAAACTCCACCTACACGCTTTTTGCTGAAAGCACTGTTGTTTATAACATCCAAATATTCTACAATGACAAACAGCATAATAAACCAGGCATTGGCCTTTAACAACCTCTATTTCCACAGATATTATTTTTCATGGTGGTCTCTTACAGAGGAGTTATAACTGAATACAAAATAGACTGTTAAAAATAAACAGGAAATATATTCTCTCTAAGACAGGAGCTGTGGTTTTTAGCTAACTGTGCATAATTTGATGGAAAATACAATAATGTTTTCCTCTTGTCTCATGATATACAGTATAATAACAGGTAAAAACATGCAATATCTCAAAGAAGGAGTGGACAGTCGATTTAGTTTCACCACAGAGAGAAAAATCAGTTAGTATACAATCTCTTAGGATCTCTTAGATCTTAGGATCTTGTAGCTCTTGCGATCTCATTTCAAGAGAATTATTCTGAAGAGTAAGTGTGACTGAATTTTTGCCTTTTCATTAAACAACTATGGCTTTTTTTTAGTGCTAGGAGAACCTTTAGAAACTAAGCACTTTATTTAAAGGTCAGACTTGGACATTTGTTCTGTGCTGCACATTTGTCTCTATGTGCTGTAATATGATGAACAGCGCCTGTGCTTTGGGACCACACTCAACATTTTCCCCTGAGAAAGGTTTATATTTATGAAGCTGTGAACAATGAAGGAAACAAAAAGAAGACTACAGAGTACCATTTATTTGATCTGCCTCGGTGCTTGGGATGTTGCAGCAACTAAATTGCATTTTGGCCACCTGATCTTATGGGCAAAATCATACATGCATAGTGCAAATGTAAAAGATTTAAATGGGGATGGTGTATGTATATGTGGAAAGTGGAACATAGTGTACTGAATTCTTTAACACCATAATTCCCATTCAAGACTTGCTGACTGTGTGCTATTTGCACATTTCTTTGCTGGATTACACACAGTGCTGTTTGAGTCTACGCAAAAGTGAGTCTCAACTGGGGCATTAAGTTGAACTGCCATTAGCATTCATACACAGTGAGTAAACTACTCTGTAATGGGTACTTATGCATTCAAAGTTAGATTATAAAGGACCTGAAGGAATAATTCCGATGCCCAAAAAATGTTTTAAAAAAACAATAGTATAAAAGTATGGAAGCAGAGGCATGCTTGAGAGCCGGTTGGTGAACTGAGGCCAAAGCCGTAGAAGGTGAGATGTAAGGACTGCACACCAGCAGGGAATTAGATAAACAAATGTGTGAGAGAGAGTCTACCTGCACTGAGCTGTAAAAAGAAAATAAAAGCACCAAAAAGCCAACGTATGATGAAAAATAAAGTACTTTTTGAGACTGCCTCCAGCTTACTCATAGTCATGTCAAACCTCTGCAGATAAAAGTTCTTTGTAGTTGCATTCCTCTTGCAGGAAGGTCCATATAAGACAGTCCATCATCACAGAAATGGTTAGTTCTCTCACGGCTCGAGCAGATCACCCGACACATAGCTCCAAGAATCTTCTCGGAGATCCCCTCTTGGCAAGGGCTGGAATATCCACCTGATGAACCAGGTCTGAAAATGAAACTAAATTAGTTGTTCCAAGCCTGCCTCCAAAATTCTCATAGTTGACCCAATCCACTGCTGTTAAAGTTTGTAGTACTGTTCGTCCTACAGGAAGGTCTGCATGAGCTGCTCCATCAATTCACACCCATTTCGCATCTCATCTTGATAACGTCTGGGTAATAAAAAGTCAACAAACCTCTCCCATGTAGAAGTGGAGCTCTGCTGAAGGTGTCTTTTCTTCATTTCTTTCGGTTGGCACCAGTGAAACACAGGTTCAGGTAGGAAATGAGGAAGATGGAAGCAGACTCAAATGGAGCTTTATTCTTCTACTCTTGTTTTTAAGCAGTTTTATTTTCTACACACGTTTCTTTACTGATTGTCTCTCTCTCTCATGAGGCACGTTTTTATATAAATCAAAAACAGGTAGACTACAGTATGTGCAAGGCTGTAGAACTTATGAGGGCACATACACTCGACAAGGACAAAAACTTGATAATGACATGTACAGCAAACAGAATTTAAATACGGGTACAGGTCAGATATGTGACATGGTCACGTGACGTGATTGTGCTGGCAGGGAATGGAGGTCAGCTCTGAATTTAGTGTAACCAAGACAACTAATGGTTGTAGAAACAATGGCTAATCGACGTGCATAAAAGGACACGACGATGAGCGTAGTGGTATTTAGTTTGAATTAAAGTATTTCAAGCTTCCTATTTACCATGTTTGGTACTTTTGAGGAAAAACAACATCAATGAATTGTGCTGTCTGTTTATGTCACTGCTGTAACTATTCACTATTCACTTTTCTCATGCGGAAGCTCTTTTGTCAGGATGTGACAGTTACATGGGTTGCTAAAAAAAAACAATAAATCTAACAGGAGCCAGTTTAATACTGTGCAATATGAATTGAATGGAGTGGAGAAAATCTAATTTCAGTCCGATTTCTTATTAGGCATTTGTATTAGCTCAGCTTAGCTTAGCTCTACTTCTAAATACTTCCTTTAGCTTTGTGAGATCAAATATCTCACACAGAATCCAGAAGTGTTATCACTGGAGAAGTAAAGATTAATGTTTGCTGCAATATACATAAGGTTCAAATCCTACCAGATTTATCCTAATACCCAACTAACAGTTCACTAAGTTTCACAGAATAACTTCTGAATCTTTCAGAAATTAGACTCTCTTATGTTTAGGAATGTCACAACACACTACTGCATCATTTCTATTTGTAGATATTTTACCATGAACAATCCCATGCTGTCACAGTGCATTCAAATGTGTTCACTGTGATGATGGAAACACCACACACTGGGGTATGTGCTACTTCTGAAGCTCTGTATTCTCTGAATATTGTGAAGCAACTTTTGAAAATAAATAAATAAATAAATAAATAATCATAAAATAGAAGGCAGATGCCTTGATACTGCCTCATGAGTATTAGAAGTCAGCAGTTCATTAATGAATACAGTTTGAGATATGCTTCAAAGGTAGTATATGCAATAAATTTGCTAAAATATCTGCGTAGGCTAATAGTCACTTAACTCATAAATATGTTCGTAGGCTATATGGAATAAAGTCTAGTTTGGTATAAAAGAACAAAGATATACTGTGATCAGCCACACAAGCTATTTTCAGTCATATATAACTTGCTTTCTTCTACTATTTTTCTCCAAATGACACACAGGATTACCTTAAATGATAAATATATACGGTATGCTTCCTTCAAAAGCGTTGAGATAAACAGCTCTAGCAGGCAGGATTTTATGCAAACATCTGACTGGGACTAGATTAGATAGCTTCTTCTACAATTTTCAGTCACACCATATTTTCAGTGCATTGCAGCAACATTATATTTGTAACACTGCAGCCTACATTCTGTCAAATACATTACTGAACCTCTTGATAACATTCTGTGTTAGCTGGCACATGATGAGTGTTGCTAACAGCAGTCATGTAAAAGGATTATTCATGCTATTGCTCCAGCATGAAGGCAATATTCTCGGTGAGACTAATGAATTTCCTTTCAAATGATATAGATAGTTAGACTTACCCAGTTCAAACTGGTCTGAGCGATTATCACATGTCTGTCTGACCTCCTCACTGTCCCAGCCGAGAGGGTACAGGGCACATCCCGAGCCAATGAGAAGACCTGCAGAGAAGACACGGAAATACATTTAAAGTCATCTCTAATACAATTGAACAGTACTCTCCTCAGAGGTTATAATGCAACAAAATCACCTCTATTTGGAGTTTGTTTTAGTGTACTCAGTAAAAGACGATTTAAAAGTATTGGCCTTGAGAAGGCACCATATATCCCGATGATTCATCTCTCCCACTGAGGGCTCTTTTACAGCATGTATTAGTTACATGAGCATTTCAAAACAGATAAATAAAAAAACTAATTTCAGCACTGCTAAACATGACAAAGGATGAGAGTTAGAGGGAAATAAACTATCTATAGCAATTCTTTTCTGTAGTCTAGGCATGAAGATGAAGTCAGCAAAGACTTTGAATGTAGAATGTGGCTGCTGCTTAAGCTGCTTTGTGGCAGTAAGTGATATTAAAAGTAATCTAAAAGACCTCATTTGAACCCCGGTCCCTCTTGCAGCCTCATTTCTGGTGTCACAAGAGGATTCTTGCTGCTCTTTGCATTTTTCTATTCACTGGGTCTCAGCACCGAGCTGCAAGGTCAGCGCTGGATGGATATTAGCTCTCAGTGCTCCGGCTGAGGGCTTTGCTGTCACATGAGGTTAATCCCTTCCAATTTGCCTCTTTGCTCGTCTATCAGTTTTGGGCCAGTCTTGGAGAGAGAGCGAGACATGCTTAGGCCCAACCCTCTATAACCTTTCTGCATGGAGAGTCAGAGAGAGATAAGGGGAATAAATCAATCCCTACACAAGTCTATCGTGTGCCTCAGAAATGAAGAAAGGCAGATATATTCCTTATAGCCACACTCTACTGAAGAGCACATCAACACTCGACAGCTTTCCTACGTAAACTCACCGGCACTTAGCAAGGAATATACCGGATGTATAAAGTAGTTGTTGAAAGACTGCACAGAAGGATTCACAGCAGGATATGTAACCAGAATGGAAAGGATCCTCAAATCCGCTAGCGTGCAGCGAGGCGTGTTGAACATGTCGTTCAATGGTGTTAGCATTTATTTGCACCTAATAAAGCACTCGCAGATTTTCTCAGCCTCGACAGAATTTCGCTGTATGGAGAATTTCTTAATTAGACTTTAATGAAAAATGATCACCTAAGAGATGGTGGTGGTGATCATAAAGAGAACGTCTTATGTGAGCAACAAACTGACAAAATCAATAATCATGCAATAAATGCAACACCATCACTTGTTGCTATTCCCAGCACAATTACTTTTTTTATGGCACATGGTTTTGTTTACATTGCCATGCGTCTTCGTTTCTGTTTTGGTTTCTGCTTATGTCTCATAATTGGCTTGTTGGCTTCTTGTCATTTCATGCAGGATTTTTCACTATGCCTACAGTTACCTTGTCTGTTCCTATGGACAGTGACGACGCCTCACGGATTGACATAAAAGTACTCACACATCCGGTCCTTTCATTTAATCATTTAATCCCAAACACAGCTACACAAACGCTAGCCAATTCTAAATCAAAGTAAACTTTTATAGATGTCTGTTTTTATGCAGCACGTTCTCTTTCTCTTGACTCACTGTCCTAGTTTTGAAGTGTGGGTGGGTTTCTACTACAGTGAAACACTCAAAAGATGAAACCTAAAATATGCTGCATCAAAAGCGTTCGGGACTCTCTGATGGTCACTTTTAAAATTACACGGCTGAGAATTTTCTGCAATTTTTTGGACCTTATATAATCTTCTGGTGCCTGCCATAACAACTGAGAGAATGCATAGTTCGAAGTCACATTGAGAAGGCAGCATATTCATTCTAAATGAAAAAAAAAAACCTCATGAATTCTCTTTCAAGTCATCAGTAATGTCAACAGATAAAGAGGCGTGTAATCAGCTTGAAATGTCCCGTGGCTTTGAAAAACAGAAACAAAAGGAGGATAGCTTTTCCTCTTTCTATAGCTTTGGCAAAATCAAATATTCATTTTGTTAAATCTCATGTCTGTCTAAAGTGCACCAACTATTTACACAGAATTAGATAGAAATACTCTGTTATTTAAGAACTGTAAGGTGTTGTATCTACCAAATGTAAGCCAATTTTGTTTAGATGAAAAATCCAGAAGATATAATCACAAGTATGTACATGTCCTCAAGCCCTACTCGCCTAAAGAACACTGGCACATAATCCACATCTAACAGACACAGGACAACAGGTGAAACGTAGACAATAATACATCTAGTGCATAGGTTATAACATGCACTCTATTTCAATTCATTTCTCGCATTATAAACAGCTGGATGACAGAGAATAAGGGAAGCAGGTGGTTCCAGTCTCCAGCAATCATTCAACTGAAGTATAGCTTCACTCTTTTATCTTCCTTCTCTCTCTCTCTCTCTCTCTCTCTCTCTCCTCATGTGCATGCTCTATTCATCAAATCTTTAGCAAAGCATGTTATCAGCTCCAACAAGCATGGAACTTGTAGCAGATGTTGGCTGTTGATGTTTCTGCACATTCATACATTCCTACCCAAAAACACAATGAGGTCCACTTGAAAAGCTCATCTCTTTTCAAAGAGGATACATCATTATTTAACCATAACAGAGACCTGGTTACTTTATGGTGACGAAGTTTATAACAGTTGGATCTGAATGAGATGTTCGTTCTTCCAAAATAAATAGATCTTATCCCTTTCCATACTGAACTTCCCCAGCACTGTGATTGTGATTCTGAGCCATGCCAGTAGTTTTCACCCCGAATTGGGTTCAATTTGACTTGATGTCATGATTTAATTTGAACATCTTGCACACATTCGAATAATTATATCAAAACTTTGCAATTCAATTATTTTAAGACTTGGCAATTCAAGTCTTTTGCCTAACAAACAGATAGGTGACAAACTGCCAGAAAAACAAGGATCTGATTTTGTAAGGTGATCAGTGCACCGATTAGTTCTGCCATCCTTCCAAAACATTTTCTCTCAAGTTATGTCTTGATGGTGCTGGTGGAGAGAAAACTCTCCATTTGTTTGGCTGGCTTAAGATCTGGTGATTATGAGGGCCATAGCATATGATCTACGTTATCTTTATATTCATGAAACCATTCAATTGAACCCTCAAGTGATGCCCTGTGCATGGGGTGGAGTCGTCCTGAAACAGACTGCTCGCATCAGGATATATAATAATGTTTCATTATTGTTTATGGTGAACAGTCTGAATGATTTGTATTGCTTTACAGTGACTCTTTTCTCTAAGGTGTGGCTAATTCAGGCCCACTGATGTAACATATCCATATTGTATTAGCATGTATTTTTTTCATACAAACATATCATGTGTATGGGTAGCAGATTGCTTTTCACCATGTGGCCTCTCACTGCTCATTCCTTTGCTTTTCATTAGGTATTCTGCATGCTTAATCTCATCCTCCACACTCCCTATGTGGGATATTGAGAGGCTGAGCTTGAGGTGGTGGAGAGGGTGGGTAAGGATTACTAAGAATGGAAATGGCAACTGTAGATACGCCAAAATGCCAAGGGGGCAGACTTATAAATGACAGCTTGAGCTTGGAGGCATCCCTCCTTAATGTGTTTCCACATTATAAAAAGCTATTTTGGAATTTGTCTACAGTGATAAATATACTTTAGGTTGTTAGGGATAAATGTGTCATAACTGATGAGCACCAAGGGAAGTGATGCAGATTTATCAATCTTTCAGAATCAGAAAGCTTTTTATTGCCATGTAGGTTTGCACTTAAAAGTTACAATTTGTTTTGGTCGCAGGAGCTTTTCAATTGCACATTGTAAGATAAATATAATATAAAAGTAAAAGTAAGATAAATAAGAGAATTGCACATGAGTTATTGCGCTTATTGCACTTTTTAAGGACTATATATAAATAAGTATAATGTAGTGTTATTGTGCAGTGGAATAATATATGATATAATATATGTATAATGTAATATTATTGCACTTTATTCTTATTACTCCTTTATTCACTTCATCCGAACACTACTTTAGAGATTTTTGGAAATGTTTAAAAACATTTGGTTTTATTAATCCATAAAAAATTTGCAGAGCTGAAGTTAATGCTGATGTTCCAGGCATACAGCATTGAGCATAGAAGTACAAAGCATTTAATGACTAGATCACAGTACATCAAGTTAGACTGGAAGAGAGCCATCAAATCCAGCTGGAGACCTTTAATGCAACAAAGTAGTCAGATGTTCAGATCACAGGACAGATGAGAAATTATTAATTACTGTTCACTTCAACATGGAATTTGGAACACTTTACCTTAATGAAAAACACTAAATGTGTTGAACAGCTGGTTACAGTTGTTAAAATATAGATGAAAAACACAATTCTATAGTTAATTATTACAACAATCATAGTGCAAAAGGAATATTATTCCCCATGTGGTAGGAGGTGTGGATGATTATATAGCATGATTTCTCCAGATTGCCTTGTGGCTGATGGTGGATGGACGTCTATATAGTTTATATCTTGCTACAAGCCCACATTTTAAAATAATAGTTCTTGGAAGTAATGCCTTGGTTTAATATTCCTAAAAGTATCTTTCAGTTTATGGGCCATTAACCATTTTAGTTAGTACCAGAATTTATAATAAGCAAAATTATTTTTCCCAAGCATCAAGATTTAAACATTCTATACAGGAAACGATTCTTTAAGCCAACAAAAATCTTTAACCATTTATCCATCATAGATTCGGCTCATTAAGAATAAGGATAACAGATCTTTTATATTTAGATTGTTTTAAAGAATATTTTCCATTGAGCAAATGGAAAGAATTTTTCATTTTGGCCCGATAAAATCCTACAGCAGATTATTTTACTTTCAGTAAGCTTGCTTATTATTTATATGACCATGCATAGAAATTTATAAATGGTATAGACATACCATTTCAGGTTGTAATCTATCTAGAACCCTGAAGCTTTCTTTGGTTTTCTCTCCAGAGAACCAGTGTTTCTCAGTCAATAGATGATGTGCAGAGAACCTCTATTTACAGGAAAAGCCTGACTGTGTATTAAAAAAAATCACATGTTAATAATGATTAAATTGCCGTAGTGTTTATCATTCATTAACACACCTGACAACAGATTTGCAATTACACTAAACTAAAACACAAAAAACAGTGAATGTGTAATAATGAGATAAATTTTGACAACTTTGAAGAGGCGCATCTGCTTTCACCACTGCAGTCAAACTGCAACTGGCTACAGCCACTAAAGACCCACAGCCTGCAATTTCAGGAAAACTCTAGAGCGTTTATGAAACAAACCTAATATTTTTAATGTAAAAACCATAATAGCACACACAATGTCCTCTAAACAATCTGATGCAAAGCCCGTGCAAGTACAGAGCCTTAACAGAAATGAGAAAAATGCAAATGAGATGTATAGCTACAGGCTGTATATGAAATTTGTAGCGCTAACAGTTTATTTATAACATATGCAATATGTGACTCACTAATACTATTATGTAATACTACTAATGACTATTATAATTTAAAATACATTTTCTTGGCTAATCTGAGGAATCAGCATGTTACCTCCTGTTTTGACGTTTTGCTGTATGTGCTTTCATTTATTATCATACTTTAAAGAAATTTGGCATTATAACCATAACCTGTCTGGCAAACAATATACATCCATCCTTCTACTCCCCACACCCACATAAACATATCCTTAATGTTCAATACCTTTTACAGACACTACATTATCTTTCACAGAGAGTATGACCTGGTCTACCACCAAATCATCCTTTTTTTCCTCCATTAGTGTTCAATATGCAGCCATGAGTGGGCCCTGATGAGCACTTGTCTTTGGTTGCTGCTTCCTCTGACTCTCGCTGATTGAACTACAGCTACTCATTCAGTCTAGTCTAGGAGCATTATGTGTACTTACAAGTAATTAAAGATTTAAGATGCACAGAGGAAGTTAACAAAAAGTCCAGAGAGACAGAAACCCATTTGTAACCTTTAACATTTAAAGGAGATATGTTACAACGGAGAATTAAACAGAATATACGATCTTAGTTATTGTAAAATTGGTGCTGTATATAATATGTAATATATACTGTATATATCATTACATTAATTGTATGTAAAGAAAGCACTCTACGAAATGTAATGGTTTAGAGTATTTAACAGTGGCAATAAAACATTGCTCTTGCTATTGTAGGAATATAATCATCGATTGTGTGGTTTGGAAATAAAGTGTTTTATTCCTCTTATACCACAGCAATTTGACTATAAAGTAAAAAAAAATATATAAGCATACAGCTTGACATGTCAGTGAGAAACTGTAACGTTTGCTGTTCTGAAAACACAGATTTGAGAAAAGATTACAGTTTACCTCCAGCTTTTACAAAGCGGTAACCCTGTAGACTGCTAAATATATTTCACATATAAACTTAAAAAAGTTTATGTGGTGCATGCAGACCCTTGTGTAATTTATTACTACAGAAATGATAATATTTTTAAATGGCCACAGCGCTGTGCTGCTATAGAAATTAAATCAATATTTCTTTCCTTCTGACCAATCAGAATTTAGAATTCAACCATGCTGTTATATAACAGCTTTTAAAAGCTCAGCCAAATACAGTAGATGCTACATCTGACTATGAGTGATGGCATAAAAGTAAAATTAGAATGTCACGGTACACCGCAAGAAATAAAACATGAACGACTGTTCTATGTTTATCCATGTTAAAATGTTTGCTGAGCGAGCTCCAGTCCAGTAATTGAAGGTTCACACAAACAATGTGAAATTCTTTCTTGTTATGAAAGCAAGGTCATGTCACTATTCTGAGGCACTCATTTTTTTTGTCAACTCTTCCCCGGTTTCATCAGTGGGGTTTCTGGAATTCTGTGTCCCCTGCTCTCTTGGCTTTCAATGGTCATCTCAATTAGCATTCAAATAGATGGAGAAAGGAGAGGAGAGAGAGACAGGAAAAAATAATGACTGGCTGGGTTATTCAGTGGAGAAAGGGTGACATGAATAGGTCTGGAGGCCATTTTAAAAGAGTGTCCCATCGTTCTTGGACTTGGAGGACGAGGAGGTGGGGGAAAAAAAGAGGAGTTGTGAAAACAGTGCACCAAAGTGCCCTGGGTCGAAGGAACCATTTGGATAAGATTTGTGTCTTATATAAGCAAAAGACCGAGAGAAAGGATGGGGTCAGAAGCATGGGGATTAAGAGAGCAAACTGAGAACAAGTGAAATGTTTAGTGATTAAAAGAAAATTAAAAGAATATATTAATCTAAATCTTTCTGTTTATTTACATTTGGTAATACTGCTAATATTATGCTTAGATATTAATATAATATTTTGCTTAGAATGACTTGGTGACATTGTTTGTTCTAAAACCCAAATAAAAAAAGACCAGACAGACAAGATACTTGTAGGCTTTGATATTCTGCACATTTTCTGTGTTCACTTGTCAAGTACTTAACTGACCTCCTGCTTCCCTTCAAATGTTCCGTTCAGAATTCAAACAGGACCAGAGGATTTCTTGTAGGAGCTTTATTTCAGGGTGAGGGAATCCAAAGAAAAGGATCTATAGCATTAGTAATTGAGACTGGAGAAACTTTCATGGGAAATTCAGACACCAGAATGTGGATAAGAATGAATGAAAGTCCAAAGGAATACATTTCTTTTGAAGTTGAGACACAGAACAAACAGAATTTCACACCATTCAGATTTGATCATCTGAAATTAAGACTGAGAATGAATAATTAGTAGGCACTGCAGTTTCACAGCTCCAGGGTCCCCGGTTTGATCCTGAGTTCTGATTGCAGATTGTGTAGAATTTCTGTGCATGTTTCTCCCCAAATCCATCTTCTCCAGTTTTCTCTGAAAAATGCTAGTAAGTGGTTTGCTTCAACTAAACTGCCCCAAGGTATGTGTGTGTGTGTGTGTGTGTGTGTGTGTGTGTGTGGGTGTGCGTGTGTGCATTGTGCCTTGTAATGAACCGGCATCTCACCTCATCCATGGTGTATTCCTGCCTCATAAGCATTGTCCTTAGATTGTCTCTGTATTCACTGCAGCACTGAATCTGATTAAAGGATTTCAGATGAAAGGCTAACAACTAGTCCGATGTAAACTACATCTAACCACAAGCAAAACTAAACATATTTTAGCCCTTGATTACGATGTCAAATTTAGGTTTAAAATCCTATATATTTTACTAGGCACTGACCTCCTAAAGATCAAGGTCAAAGCACCCTATTTAGTGACTGTAGATATTCTTTAAATGTA
>JAOTRN010000051.1:16368297-16386665 GCA_028566695.1 Bagroides melapterus
ATCCACGTTTTCACAAGTTTGGAAATCCACCCATGTACTTTCCCTTAATTGCCTTAAGGTAAACTGTGAAGAAATGAGTAAACACTAGATAATAGCTATTTGTCCTCTTAACAGTGCAGTAAAATGAAGTACAAATAGGCTGGGTTACATTTGGTCAATGTGTTTGTTACCCTACTCACAATCACTTCTGCCTCCTGTTTCAGGCCAAAAACAAACTAGAACAAGCTGTTACTTTATTCTTTATAATTATCATTAAAATATTTATGCTAGCTGTGTATTGAGAAGGTTTTGATTGTAAGAAAGTCTTGGCAGATCTACACACAGTCAGCTGTAGTGTCAATACCTTGAGGTAAAAGATTTTCCATATGGTCAGCAATGTTGGTCTCTATGCTCTGCATGCTCCCAGCATCCCCTTGAGTCTCAGTGATAAATAGGGTAATTGAGAACAGCCCGAAGCCATTTGGCACAACAGGAAAGAGAGCCCTAGGCCTGGATCACTGCTGACACCCCTGTGATGGCATGAGCCTTTGGTTAAGTTGAGTTAAAGGACAACCAGAAAAAAATATACATTAAAGGACAAGAAGAAAAATCTATACATTAAAGGACAACCAGAAAAACATACAGTATAAATATTACTAAGATTTATTGCAACAATTAGTCCCATGACTTGGAAATTTTACCTTGCGTTACACGATACACAATATGTATATTATATTATATTATATCAGGTCTGCTAACAAAGTGCCAACAAAACAACAAACTGTAAAGATGTATAATTTTAAATAATGAAAGATATGTTTATATCTATCCTGAGCTTAGGTTACTCCCTGCACTGAGTGTGATATGTTATTTCCATGTCTTTGGAGGTCAAATTAATTAAATTGGCCAATCTCTGTGGGTTGAAAATGGGGCATTTGTCTCTTTCCATCAATCACAGCAACACTAGTTAATCCTGGGCATCCTTAAGATCAGGTATGCAGAAGAGGGTAGATAAATATATTCTCCATGTGTGTTATGCTACCCTGTGATGCCATAGGAATAGCAGTTTGAAAAGATGTGGTTCGCTGGCTTTGTTTGTCTCAGAGACAGCATGTGTAAGCCTTCACCTGTGCTGGTTGGTAATTGCTGCTAGATGGTGGGTGGGAATTGGCAGGTAACACAATTGGGAAGAAAATTGGGTATAATAAAAATGTTTTATAGTAGGATTTTTTTTTGTTTTCTGTTAGAAACAGAGATTGGGCCTTTGTTACTCACATTAAATTTACATAGATTCACTTATAATGCCAAGCTGTGCACTGCTATTTACACTAATCTGAATCTGCTTATGAAAAGATTATTTTGGTGCTCAATCAGGCCTTCCTCATTCAGTAATGTTCTTCCTTTTCCCACAAATGGATCAGTGAAATCAGTAATCAGTGTTCTCATAAGTCAGTGCGCTGCTTCTACTCTTGAACCCACAAATGCATGTTCCATCTGAGACTGATAGAGAGCTAATTGAGCTACAGTTTGTCAATGAATGGTAATATAGACTGACTCGCCTGCTTGACCCAGACAGAAATTGTCTCCTTTAATGGGGGAGCTACACAGCACAAACCATCCAATTAGGAAGTCAGCAAAGTTCAGTGGTAAAAGCAGCAAGGTGGTGGGATGAAGGTTAATTGCCATGTCATGGTAAGAATAAATAAATGTGCACCTCAACAACCTCATTTAATTCACTAAATGAACACACAATTCCTAGCTCCACAGTGCTGATGTTAAGGCAGTAGACGTTCAAGATAAACACAGGATATCTCTGCAACTAGATCCTGATAAATTATATGTGGGTTAAGACATCTTCTCACAGATCAAGAGCTTTTGATAGAACGGAGGAAGAGGAATGGAGTGTGGGATAAAAGGAGGGTCGTTTCTTTCTTCACAGTGAGAAAGAGGGATTGTAGGTCAGACTGATAAGAGATCATAGAGAGTGGGAAATGAATGCTATTCTCAGTGGGAATTCTTGCTCGGAGAAGATGAAGGCCTTGCTAGTGATTCTATAGCTTCTGGCCCAACACAGGTCTCTCACTTCCTCACAGTGAATGAGCTTTCATATGCAGGAGCTTGCTAGGCAAGAGTCCCCTGGCACTGCAATATTTAGTGGGACAGTGGGAAGCGTTAAACACCCTATCAGGAATCTAGAAACTGGCGAGTCAGAGTTAAGCACAGCTTTAAATGATTATTAAACAGTATCATCAAAGTCTAGACAGCTTCTAGCCCTGGTGGGACACAGCACTGCATATTTTAACATTCTACTTCATTTAACACGCTCTGTTCAACTCATCAGCTAATTGCCAAAACCATCATGAGTTGACTTCAGTGTATTAGAAGAGAGAAAACAGCTGTGGCCCTCAAGGACCTGAATTTGACACCTCTGCCACCTTTAAAGCTTCAATCATGGACTACTGAAATAACAAGGATTAGACCTGTTAGTACTCCAGAGCACGATAATGACACACACTTTGAGGTCTTGACAACTTTGAGATTCGGATCAGGAAATGCTGTTACGGTCTAAAGCAGGGGTTCTCAAAAATGTTTGCAGTCTCGGGCCCCTTTTAACTGTAAAATTAATTTCACAGACCCCTTCAGTCAAGGCTTATTCCCGAACATTCCTGAACATTCTACTGACAGAGCACTTCTTTGTTAGCTAAATATGTTAACTAAAAAAAAACACCCACACACCCCCGGCTTTGCCTCACGGACCCCTGGGGTTCGAGAACTTTGGGAAACACTGGTCTAAAAGAATTATAGTGCTGTTAGTCTGTGAGTCTCAACTGGATATTTTAATAGCCATGATTCTGGTTTATGGACATTGTACTGACTTTAACCTTTATTGGTATATATTTTAAGAGGCTCTTCTGAATACTCCAGAGTACACCCCTCAAAAACCTCTCACATGATTAAAAGACTTCTTTTCCCAATGCACTCATATCTACCAGTCTGTAGAATTATCATTTGCAAATTCCACCTAGTGGGGGGTCAATAAAACAAGAATGTGTTCCCTTTTGATTGAGGTTCATCTTAAGGATTCAACCTGATGTCCTCTCAGGGAGTTTTTCTTTGTCAATCTTGCCCCTGGCTTATATATTATTATATATATTATTTATATTCCTTTAAAGCTGAAGTTAACTGAAGAAATTAGAAATTTTACACAGCTTTACCAGCAGCAAAATTCCTTCTGTGGCTTTACAGTTCTACACCAATGTCTCAAATGCTTTTTCCTTGAAGCCAAAATGGAGGTCTTTGGATCACATTTTTATATGACTTAAGGATACATTTTTCAAATGAAACACAGTGGAAATATGCTAGCACCACACCTACACCTCGTTCTGCCACAACGCATCTGGATCGCTCATCAGGAAAGCTTTTTTTCCTTCTCTTACCCAAAGCAGTGTTTCATTCTGAAAACCTCAACATTAAATCCTTATGGTGTCATTTTAGTCTAGTATACATTATACAGCATTAGCAGAGCCATTAAACTAGGAGTGTTAGTCATATTTTGAAAAACATTAATATTAGATGATGTAGAGCATGAGGTGTTTAATTTCCCTTTTTAATTATTTTCTCTGAAAATATCCCCCTCTACTCCTTCTCCACAATACGTACTCTAGTTGTAGGGAACAAAAAAGCTTGATCTTTTACTCCTGCCAAGCATTGTGCAGAATCGCGTCAGAGAGAATTAGTAGTGCGGCTCGCGTTTCAGACGCACTAGAGTCTTATAAAATGTCTGGCTCAGTCATTGCTCATTACACAAACACTTTCTCAAGCCCCAAGAATGATGAGAATTCGAAATCCAAATACAGCCGTGTGCTGAGATCAGGCTGGGTCACAGGCCCAAAGTAATGAAAAAAGCTGCAAAACTTTTTATGTTTCACTTTTTATTTTTCTGGTAAATCTACCTTAATACCTAACATTGTTTATTATATAATTTCATGACTCCTTCATAAATCAAAAGCACACAGGTAGGTGGAGTGTGTATCATGAGACTTGAAGCCCTTAAAAAAAAAAAAAAAAAAAAACAAGGTACATAGCTTTAGTAAAAATAGGTTAATATAATAAGAACATGAGGTAATTTGAGCTTTCTCCAGTTTCTGTTCGCTGTTTGTTCAACAGGATAAATTTAAAATCTTGCCATAATCTTATTACAGATGCTTTACTTTCCTAAACAAAGATACAGACACAGTATCTGATTTCTGGGTTTGTCAGCCATTTTTTATACCTTGAGAACTTGCAAGATATAATTTTTTTCCATAAATCCTTTTCCAAAATACACAGTTCTCATCTCTGAGCACCAGTAATAAAAAATCCACTATTTAGCATATTATACTTATTAAAAAAGTTGTACACATAATCACAACGATGCCTCTATGCTGTCTATTTTAGGAGATGTCTACAAAAAGTGGTCCGTTTTATGAGTGTTAATAATAAGCAGGACAAAATGTGATCTTCACTAATTACCAAGCCAGCGAACTTAAATTAATGACATTACATTTTTAATAATAGCACCATATCTGCAAACTCCATCTGTATCTGCTATACCCTCTGCTGTGTCAGCGCATCGCGGTGATTGAAGTAAACAAGAGCAGATATACAGCACTTTTATGTGCTAGTATCCTACAAAGAAATATGAACTCTGGCTCTGAAGAAGTAGCGAGTACAGGATTAGTAAAAAGACATTTAACAAAGTACCACATTCACTGTTCAATAACCGTTTGTATAAATGCGTCTGAAAAAAACTGCATTTGTTGCACTAACAAAAACCATATACACTGACTACTGCAATGAATGGCCTAATTAAATGGAACGATTGCACACAAACACTCACAAAACTGCCTGCACTTTCAATAAAGAACCTCTCATATGTTTACAAACCCTAGCATCTCAATTGCAATGCTTTAATCACCCATAATATAATGTCAACACCGCTGTGAACTGCCAGGCTTCCACCTAAGCCATCTTACTCATTCTAGTTAAAAAAAAAACTCATTCTAGCTGCGGGTAGCTTTTTAAAGTGGAGAAATCTATAGGAGCTACAGCATCTTCCTATAAAACATCTTCAACATAAATCTCAGCACACTGCTAGCACCACACACCAGTGACTATTGCTGCGGCAAACTCTAGGTACGTGAAGAAAAAGCTTGCTAGGTGAGGGGAAAATAATAGATCTGCCCCCCCATCCGGCCTCCATTGCAATCCTACTCAATCAAATTTAACCTATGTAAATAGATAATGGCTCCATTTAAAATTTACTAGCTAACGTTATAAAGAACAAACCTAACAGAAGTAGCCGCAATTTATATAGGAGTAAATAAAATGTTCTGTGACACCCCTGATTGATAATACTAAGTAGGCTGGCAAGTACCAAAAATATGTTTGAATACATGGACTGAGAAAAATAACACCAATGCATTCCTAGTTTTTAACAGGAAGTGAGCCATGGAATAATATTATTGCTAAGTTTATTTTTGTACATACATAAAGCAGATGAGAGTAGGCAAAAGTGAAAAAAAAAACAAGAATTTTCTTGCTGAACTCATTAATGAGGATGGATATTTTTTAAGAACATATGACCGGGACATGAACTAAAAAGGTAAAAAGAAAAAATGGTCTGTTTTAGTTTGAACTTAAATTATTTGTAGAAAAAAGATAAGTGATAGAACTATGTACTTTTTAGTGCCATGGTAGCAATGTGCCTACACAAACCTCAGTAAAAGGACAGAATGTAGCAGTCATTGAAGAAGAGAAGAGCACTTCATTCCCTCTCTTCTCTCTCTCCCACGCTCTTTGTAAAACTGAATAATAAATGAACACGCAGTGTTTAAGCAGTGCTTTGAAAGAGTGAAGAGCTTAGGGGCCACATGGGGAGCACGCATGAATCATGCACCATATATAGAGTGCACCAGTCAGGGCCATGCTCTGAGATAGTGAGATAGCAGGGTGACTTGTGTGCTTTAAAGCCTGCTTGCTTATTCACAAAGCTTTGCATCTTAGTTTTAGAGACCACTCTTGAGTAAGAAGTCAGTTTACATTGCTGGCCTCTCTGTAAGGTAATTATCAATGGCTCCAGTAGCCTGGGTGTGTGTTTGGCCTTTATTATCACCCTCGTAGCACACAAGCTTTCATTAAGACAGACTGATTGAAAGCCTCAGCTGGCTTCTGCCCTGTACTTATCATTTTGTTTCAGGAGGTAAAAGAACTTGCTCTGAATTCTACATTTCAATAGGTGAAATGGTATTATCCTGTGATAAGGAGCATGACCGAAAGGTTTTAATATTAAATCTGGTCTCTGGCAGATGGAAAGAATCAAATGGAGATCCTTTCTAATAATATAAAGGAAACATGTACACTTTAAGGTGCCAGAAAAGGGTCCTATGGGTGGTGCCTTTTTTGTTTCATTAGAATGTTTAACTGTTTATATTGGTGCCATATATATAAGTTACCATTATCTTGATAGATCTTTGTGCTGAAAATTATTTAGCCCAAAATGGCAAAAGAATCTAAGACTGAAATGTTCTTTGAGGAACTAAAAACTGTTCAACTACTGCAGTGCTCTAAAGAAATTTTATAAAGGGAGTTTTTTGGTAATGGTATATTAAACACATGCAGTAGAACCCATGTAAAACATGCATTTAGCCAAGAATGGATGTGTATATGTTTAAAATATTGATTTTTATACCAATGTTCAATATTCAATTCAATGCCAATGTCATGAATATTCATTTGTGAATTCAATATTCATGAATATTCATAAAAGATTGAATAGTATATTAGAATTTATTTTTTTGAAGAAATGCTATTTTGTAGTAATGAAACTAGCTATGCTAAGCATTCTGCTTTTGAAGAACTATATTTGTCAGCAGCCTAAAATCTCCCTGAGGACAAGGGAGTTGTAGATATGAGTCATGTTTGGTAGTCCTTCAAGCGTAGTGCTCAGTTTTCGCTTAATATAGTTCCACAACATAACCTTTTTTCAGAAAAATAATATAATTTGAATACTATTTACTTGTAAATCATCTGTCCCTTTTAAGTGCTGCTTATGTGTGGAGATCAACAATTTTATAATAGTGTAACTTCAAGGTAATTATACATTTATAAAAGAACATGGACCACATTAAAAAATAAAAAATGGTAAAAAGCCACACCTTAGGATTTTTATTTGATCAGTTTCTCTATAAAAACATGGCATTGACTTGCTGGACTTAACCACGTTTGTGGACGACCTGTCACTCAACAAGCAACTATTAAGTCAAGCCAATACATCAAACGCCTCATCTCCATATTTATTTCCCAAATCAATCAGTGACATCAGATAATCATTTCAATCCTGAATCCAATTGAGGAATGTCACACCTTTGGTCAGATGATGGATGTTAAAATGTAAAGAAAGGAAAAACTATTTATAGAATTTACATCATGTTGATGGAATGCTTTGGACATTTGAGAGGACAAAGTGCGGTCTCTCCATAACTAATGACGTCTGAATAATACAACATGCCTGCGCTTGTTACATTCATGGCATTCATGAGTGTCATGATGCACGCAGTGTATTTTAGCAGGGATATATTATAGGTAATAAACAGAAAGAAGACAAAGAAGAAGAAACAACTATTAGACAATTAGCACTTACGTTCCACTCCTATCTTCTATGGTCCACACCTACGGTCTTCCTGTGATCACTACTGAATTGGTCTTAATGACAATCTCTAAGCTAAATAAGGAGTGAATGTTGTGAACACTGTGCAATCAATGCAATTTACACTGCCAGTCAAACCTTTTAATAGTAGGTATAAGTGAACTGAATAAAAAAATCTAATCTCAATCTAAATAGGCATTTGTAGCACATGGTATAAATCTGTCTTACAGCTAATGCTAACAATGTCTAATATCAACTGTAAGATAAATGTCAGCTTACAGCAACTTGCAGTTTTACAATAATGGCTTTGTTTTTTTACTTATTTTTTTTTCAAGTAGTGGGTAAACTGTAAAAGATCATATATTCATAAACACTGGATATGCCAAACATTCACTCTGAAAAAAGTAATTCCATATGTAAATTAGTACTACTGTACGTTACTTTTACACTCCATTAGTTAACATCCTTCAACATGTTCCAGGGACAGTTCATCACAAATAATGTTTTTGGTCATGTCATTACGTATACACATAGCCGGGCCTTATTTCAGATATTTCAAATAGTCTTCATTAATTTCAGCATCATTTTATAATTTCAGATTACTCTTGTACTCATTTACATAGTGCTTTCTCATTGGATTACCTTTAAGGAAAAGGCTCAATTGTCAGGAGTCATTAAAGCTGCAGATAATGCAAGCTGGGGATGAAAGAACGAGAGATTGTTTTCATCAGCTCCAGTGTTCTGCGCTGGTACACTAGGGATTTGCTTTGTATGTGTCACCAGGCACCAAAGCACTAAATTAAACCAAAGCAAAGCTATTCAACTGGGATGAAAAGGAGCAGTCAGCAGACTTTCTGATCACTGATCTGATTTCTGACAAGATGCATTTAACTACACAAACTGTTCACTTGAACCGAACGACCGGCACAAATTCAAAACAAGCTAATAAAACTTTCGAAACGTTCAGTTAACAATTGTTTGTTACAATATGTAACAAGAGGCAAATGTGAATCCAGGATTTAGGAATGATTTCCTGAATATCAGATTTTTTTTCAATCAGTGGTGCAAAATGAATGACAATATAACAATGTTAGTTCAATAGCTGCTGTGTAGTTCCTAAAGCCTAAGGGAATTGGTGAAAATGAAATTAACATCAGCTAGACATGATAAACTCTTCATGAATTAATCAGTATCTGAAATTAGGGATCAGATTCGGATGTGAAATTGCGGTGACAAAGCTTTATTTCAAGTGTATAGCCCCTGCACTGTGCCACTATTCTGCCACAACCCTGTACAATATTTCTTGTAAAAATATTAATAACGTTCAGCTAACATTGACCAAAAAAAGGCAATAGCAATTACAACAAAGTTCTAATGCTTTCCATCATTATGCAGTTATCTGTAGCTCCAGGTAACATATAAAACCATATTATATGTGATATATTCATTCATTTTCATTAATAATGTAGTTAAAAATTTTGTTTTCTTAATATTGTTACTTATTTTAAATGAATTCGTATTTAATCTAATTTCATATACTGCGTTTGATGTTAGTTTTGCTTGCGTAATCGCATTTCCCTATATAACGTCTAACAAAATCAAGATCGGTGAACGTTCTGGCTTATCTAATGCAGCCTGCAGTCTGAACACAAATCCCGAGACAATCAGATCGAGACAGGCACACATCACTAAACAATGATCTGCAAAGGCAAAAGAAATAGAAATGGGAAAAAGACAAAAAAATGTATTTTTTCATTCTTATATTTAGAAGTGGTAAGGTACACAAACTCATCAAACAAGGGAAATAAAAGTAAAAATAAAAATCTTTACTATTATTTACTCAAACAATAAGTAAAGGTTGAATTGTACACTAATGTCAAAATGAGAAAAATTATTTATTTTATTTAATAATATTCTAAAAGCCTGTCGAAAGGAATATATATTTATATTATTTTTAAATTCTAAACTCTTGGTGAATTTAAGTAATAGTAAGAGAAAATCCATCTACCTTTAATCATACACTGATATTATTTACTGATGGTCAATTAGTGCTCCTTTCAACAAGGACCAAAGAAATGTGGGGAAAATATCAGCAAAGTAACAACAGCTTTATTTCTATTCCTGAAAATGTAAGCCAGCATGATAATAACTCCTGGGATTCAAATCTAGCTGAATGCTCAGAGATAAGTGTCACAATAAAAACTGCCTTATTGTGCACACTTAATGTATGCAGCAGTAAACAGAACAGACCGAGAGCTATTAAGTCTCAATCCTGCTGTTACCTCTTAGATCAACCTTCAGCGGCCTGATGCTAGTGTAAATATATGATTATATGTATGTAGTGATGTAGTGTTTGAAACTGTATTGAGTAGAAGGTAGATATTTTTCTTATATAGCAACTTATTAAGGAAAATTCAACAGCATTAGGTGACAGAAAACCTCAAGAGCAGATTATTTAAAACCAGAAAAAAGTACAATAACAACAAAACTGCACGCTGTTACTTTCACCTCGGCTGACAAGATCTTTCTTTGTTTCAGCATTATTCGGTTTGTCCTTGCAAGCAGACAACAGATGTGAATACAAGCATTGGGGAGGGGAAAACCTGAGAGGAGTCTGATACGTCTGGGTTAGGGGAGAGAGATTAGGGACAATGACTTGACAGGGGTTTATGGGAAAGGAAGCATTCACTTACAGCAAGATTGTTAAAATAGAGAGAGAGAGAGAGAGAGAGAGAGAGAGAGAGAGAGCGCTGTGCAAGTCCTTGCCAGTACTTTAGACAGGTGAAAGAGGGGGGAAGAATGAGCTGTGTAAAAGGCCCCAGTTTCAGCTTTCACTCAAGCTAAAAATACAGGCTGTTTACCAGCTCAGAGGCACAAGAGCAGTTTAAGGCTTTAGGTTCAACGCTGCTAGTCTTTGGATGTTATTTCTGTCCAGGATGTTTGACAGCTAGGGTGTATTCCCTGTGGTAATTCCACTGCTGTTAAAATAACTACACTTTACCATTTGGTGTTTCACATCCCCTCGAGTGAGATATCAACAAAGGCATCATCTGCTGATAGATCTAGTCAATACAGATCTATAGCTGATTGTATCTGCAGAATTCTAATGTTCATCATCTGTGAGAAGCTATGAGCCTCATGTCTTGATATTCCTTGATACCTGTGTCCTATATTTGTGAAGAACCGATTGATTTGATCCAGTTTCAAATAAGAACGTTTACATCAGTCCTATCCCTCCCTAACATTAATCTTTTATACCAATTAAATTGTGCTCCTGTTAGTGCTAGATAAGTATAAGACCATGTTGGAGGTGCTAAGATCATATCACAGGAAGAACATGTGTTATAAGTCAATTTGATTCGTTTTTTTTGTGAGGTATGTGTTCGGAGAAGAAGGAGCCAGTGCTATCTGTAAGAAACTGGCGAGTCACATGACCTTACCCAATCAAGCTGCACCAAGAGGAGTTGGATCGAAAGGTTTGAAAGAGGTCATTATCTCTGTGAGGTTCTCAGAGAGACACAGAAATACCCAGGGAAAAGTCTAGAAAAAAATGACTGCTATAGGAAAGTGTGTGCAACAGTTATATAAAAAAAACATCTAATGCATTCTTTTGATGGACAAAGAGGAAACCATTTCCACTTATATATGATTTGTCCACATACTGGTTAGTTTGTCTCCATGCATATTTGAGGAGGACAGATCAAACATTATAATACGATATTGGTGAAATCATGTTTATATTCCTATTTCTAAAGTCTACATTGGTGACGCTTGTTCTGACCACCCACAGAGCTGGAACACATGGATATGCAACACCGAAAACCGAGTCTCAATGGAGTCTCCTAGACTTGTAATGCATGAGCTATGGAATGCTGCATGAGAAACGCTTCTCTGATTCGGATTTGCGTGTTCTGTAAACATGGAGAAACTGTATTTATGTTTGCTTCCATGTCTGTATTTATGGAGACCAAGTAGGTCTTTTGAACCCCATGTAAAGCATGATGGGAAATATACCACAAAAGCTCAACTGTGCACAACGTGGAAAGTAAATAACATGCATTTTAGAGGTCATGTGATCTTACTTGAGATTATAATGATATACTTCATCTTGTGCCATCTGACACTGACAAACATAATAAGACATTTACTTTCGGAATTTGAAAGTAAAACTTCATTTTGCTCATATGTTTCACTGTGTGATGTGATTAGGGAATCATACCCAAGGCAATAACAGTTATTTGTTCCCTGCTGTTCTGTTTTCATGTTCAGGTTCAGGATTATATTTTCCCTTATCAGACAGGAAATAAAACACAATTTTCATAATTTTTTCCTGCAAGGAAATTTCTGAACTGTGCCAAAGTCTCCATCAGATATAAATCAACAGTAACACAAACCACCTGAATATATCGGCTTAACTAAAAACATTCCTTTCAGAATTTTTCAGATGTAAATAAACTCTGTTTTGGAAATTCCCCTTTTACTGTGTGTATATCTGAGAAGGATTCTGCTAAAGGGACTGATGGACTGCTGAACATAGCTGTCTACCTGCTCTACTCCAACTGACACCACTGAGGCTTGTGACCCTTTGCTGCCATGGGAACAAGATACCCCATAATATCTCCAGGCCACCCAAACGCTGTGTGACAAAGATTAAATCCCAGAGAAAGGAAGGAGAGAAAGAAAACTTTTACAAAGTAGAACAAGAAAAATATTTCTTCTCTACACTACACTGAGGAGATTTGTGAAAAGATTTCCCTTTTTTCATTTTATCTCAGCCACACTGGCACATAAAAAGCCTAAGCAATTAGGATTCTATTCTGAAGCATAACTTTCTCTAATTCTGGAGGAAATTAATTTGAGTATTGCATTTCATTATGAAGCAAGTCATTTAAATTCATGGTGTAATCACCATGGTTCCAACCAGAACAGACTGTTGTTTGTTTTATTTAATTTCTTATTAATATAAGCTATGCAATAAATATATTATTTATAATAAATCTTTAATTCTATATCTTTACCATTGTGACCAAAAGGTTTTGTAGTTGTAAAGCTCACAGAAAGTTGTTAATGACTTTTTATTGAAAAGGAAGCTATAAATGAAATTACAGTTTGTCTACAGTTTGTCTTCTTATGAATCTCGTGAGGTAATTGATTTTAGATATATATTTCATACTTAAAGACATCAAGAAATCTGCATTTCAGGAATAAAATGAAATGTTAGAATAGACAAAGGATTTTCAAAAGGGTCTATTTTTTCTTGTTCTTTTTGTCTTCTTATTGAAAAAAAACCTGAGATTTTACTCTCATTGTGGCAGATCTACCCCAAGGAATACCCCAAGCACACACATATTCCCACCTAGGAGTAATTTATCATAGCCTACCAGAAGGGAGAAAACCAGAGAACTGAGAAGAACCTCACAAAAATAGCTCAGGATTATAGCAGGAACCCTGAAGTAGCCATATTACTGCACTCATTATAAAAAGATTAAAAACATTCTGTGTATTGTAAATGAGAAAAGCTTTTGAGAATGCCCTGAGAGGTCCTTTACAGATGGATTGGTTTATAAAGACTGTGGTTGTTGAGGTTTGGCTTTTGCTTTATTGAACTATGGTCAATCTGTCACGAAGTGCAAACTATAACTACAAGTTCATCCGAATCCGAAACAGTTCAAACAGAATTTGAAAAATGTATTATAATTCATGAGATAAGGAAGTGGCAGGTTCAGTGAAGTGGTGCTCTGGAGAACAAACATGACAGATGCAGTCTGGCATTTACAGTCACTGTGTCATTGTTATGTACATGTTTAGCAGGGTAGTGTAGTATTATGTGTTCTATAATATACATGCCAGGACATGTGCATGAACCCCCATCGAAAAACAGGATTTCAACAGATACTACAGAAAGGCTGCATTCTGATGTTGTCAGTTTTATTAGGAATATTTACAACCCACAGTTTCGACAGGCTTAATTCTATTTTTCAGAGAACCACCAAAGTATTTTGACTACATTCACGTTACGGATCTCGATGTATCGGCTTGATCGTCAGTGACCATGCATGAGTAATGATGTGAGAGCAAAGTCTTTCAGACGTGGGGTACTGAGTCAGCGCTTACAGTATTAAAACAGCTTATCCCTGTAAAGCTGTCCCGACATTTCAAAGAAGCGCTACTGTCAGGATGGGCTACATCTGAAAACTTGACCTTTTTTGCTTTTTGGAGGTCATCGTTTAAAGGCAGCATTCCTTCAAAATACAAAGTCAGATACATGCCTATAACTAACTCTGCAGGATGAGAGTTGAAAAAAGAAACAGACAGTTGACAGATTTCCTGTGGCGCCTTCATAATACACACTTCCTTTATTTACTCATTTGCTTTACACACTCTCTGAGACGAAAGCCAGGAAGAATTACTTATACAGACAGTGTACACCGTAGCCAAGTACTGAAAAGGTTCACCGGTTCATTTCAGCATGTCTGAACTTATTGGAGTCAGTCTGTGTTGTTGTGTTTAGTTACAGTAATGGTTCAACTGCAGTATATACAGCGAGGTCCAAAGGTCTGAGACCACATTGTAAATCTGTAAGTAAAAAATTAAAATGAACAGGTTTTGAATTTAGTTTAATAAAGTAAATAAATATCTTTAATATTTACATTTACAGCATTTGGCAGATGCTCTTATCCAGAGCAACTTACATGTATCTCATTTTATACACCTGCGCAATTGAGGTACTGTATAAAGGCCTCGGTCAACGGTCCATCAGTGGTGCCTTGACAGATCTGGGATTTGAACTCACAGCCTTCCAATTGGTAAAATAACAAGATAACCACTAGTCTACCACATCCCACATCCCAATAGTAAATATTAAAGATTCTGCACTATTTCTCTATTTAAGTGTAATCAAAACTGATACTGACCATGTTACCTGTTTGATTCTAATCTAAATTGACCCTGATTTAAAATGGATCAAACAGTTCTGCACTGCCATTAAAGTAAAAAAAAAAAAACAAAAAAAAAAACAAGAAGCACCAAATGCTCTAAGGAATTTTTAAATTTGTGGGGATATTTCAAAGATTCTACTCTACAAGTAGCTGGGTATAATATAAATTGTAATGATGTGGGAAGCACAGCTCCAAAAGCATTTCACACAATTTTCTTAAAAAGGAAAGATATTTTATTACGTTGGCTGAAATAAAGCATCTCAATACCAGGATTTCATTCAGGTTTTGAATAGTAACAGAGTATTTGTTTAGTCAGAGGGTAGATAAAATAGCAGTGATTCTTATTATGCCACTGATAGGAACATATTCTCAGTCATTAAAATTAACTATTTATTACCTTCACGAACATCTATAACCGCTGCATACTTTCATCATACTACAGATAGGCTGTATTCAGGTGCATTCTTCATAGATGGCCTGCTGGGCCTCATGCAGGACATTGTGGAGCTGCTTGGACAAGTTTTTTTGAAATATTTTAACCGAATTCCTATCATAGCAGCTCGATCCAGTTTAGGTCAGAGTCCTAATGGGGGCCCCCCTTTTTTCAGGTATCTCTTATACAGCTATAAATAATTTGGGATTGTTGAACATTAAAAAATTAAACATTAAAAAAAACAAAATTCTTTATGTTAGAATGTGTCACATATATACATACATTTCTAGGTTTTCCTGCAACTGCTGCCATTTCTCCATTCCTGAGTAAAGCCAGCTATGAACGTGAACATTTGCTGTGTTCATTAATAGAAAGAATTCCAGCTGGTTCCAGTAATACAACTCGTTTCTTGCTCTTCCGCTGAAATAACTGTCAAGGAATGTTTAAACCAGGTGCCTTAAAGAATCTCTAAATTGTGTGATCTTAATCCTACCCTTGATCAGGCTGTTAAACAAAATGTCTAAAGGCCTGCAAATGTTAGTCATAAGCTTGAAACACTCTTATTTAAAACATAACTAGAGGGAATTCACCTGATCAAGCAGTATGCCAAAATATGATGATTTCTATGAAGAGGAGAACCTCTACAAGTTAACAAGTCAATGCACAAGTCACGAACATTGAGACAACCACATATGCTTTTTTGTAACTGGAACTTTTCTGACATCATATAAAAACACTGTCTGCATTTCTGTCTGCAGAATCAGATTTGAAACATGCCCATTGACAAATTTTAGTTCGCATAAACCTTTCGTACAAAACCACAACTATGTTTGGGCATGAAATAATTCTCCCACAACCGTTTCCTAATTTGAACATTGGTCGAGCAATAACAATCCCCACAGGCGTCCTCTCTTCCATAGCAGGCAGTGCTTTAGTTATTTCAGACAGAGCTGAGTGAGGATTGGTGCAGTGGCCACTCCACTCTTGGCCCTGTGGAGCTGAAAACAAGGGTTTAGAATCCAAATGCACTGAAATAATGCTTCCTGTCTAACCTTTAGAGCTGTAGATATCCTGTTTGACTGAGGCAAATCCCTGCTGGAGCTGGACAGTACGGCACTGAGCTGACCTGCTGTCTGGCAATCTCTTTTTTGTTTTCTATCTCCCTTTCTCTTTTTTTTTGACTTTCTTTTTATATGTGCCCTTGCAGGTCAGTGAACACTATTGGGCAGTGCTTCTCTTCCACTCAGCAGGCCTTGCTTTAGTTCACATAGAGAAGTGAGAGAAGGTCAGAGGGAAAGTGGGAAAAACAGAGTGGACCAGAAAAGTAATTTAGGTGAAAGTTGAACTGAAGTAGAGCTTGAATCTAGAATCTACAGCAATCACCATGGGCAATGGTGTGTCAGTAACATTTACTACACAGAGATACGGACTTCCAAAGTCAATTGTTCCCTATCGGATGTGCTTTTTTAAAAGTGCCTTAATTATTCTCCACTTTATCATCCTGGAAATAGTGAAAACTAGGAGAGTAGACAAGATAATGCTAATGCTATGTAATTACTAGAATTAAGTCTGACTTAATAGTCTGACAGCTTTATACCAAATGCAGGGAGACTCAACCAGTGATCTTTAATAGCTAGAACAAAAAAACTGAATGATGATGAAACAATCACTCCAAATCATGCTTATTTGCATATCCTACAAAACACTTGGGCATTCAGAAAACACAGCATCAGCTATTTGCTTTCCTTGTGTGATTTTTTTTTTTCTGTTTGTTTGTCTTCAGAGCTGGGAGAAGGACAAATACACATCAACCCTGGAGGGAACTCTGTGTCAATGTAGCAGTTTGTAATTTATAGATCCCTGTGTTGCCTGTGAAAATAATTACAATTACAAAATAAAATAATGACAGTCCATCCCTCAGCTGACTGTATCTTCCGTGTGCATATGTCTAAACTAAATATGCCTATTTACACACAAAATTGGCAAAAGCAAACAACCACTTATTTGCAAACAGTCAAACCAAGGGAATGTGGGAACGCAGATAAGAGTATCTACCGTGCACAGAATCATTTCTGTCTTCAGATATATTGAAAATGTTAGGAGAGGGATTATGGATGACAGAAAAGTATACTGCAAATCCCAAAACTGCATAACACAAATACTTCTTTGTTCACTTTGTTCTTTTTTTTTTTGTATATTTCTTCCATGGTTTCTTGTATGGAGATTTAGTTCTTCTGAAAATTTTGCTGAGATCTGGCAACCTGGTTCACTGGCTGATTTAAGAAAAAGACAAATAAAAAAAAAAAAAGGCTTTGTTGCAATTGGCTGAGCTAAACACTGGGCCAGATACATTAACACAGAAGCCTGGAATGAATAAAAAAATTTAGATCGACTATACAGCTGAGAAATACTTTACAGTTTTCTTGAACTTTTTTAAATGTAAACAATTATTAGGTTTTAAAATCAGATTGCATAACACACCTCTAAACTAGGCATGTCATCTGGGTGAACTATATTGATTTTGTATGAATGAACAAGTCTGATATAAGTGATATTACTGGCCTACTCAGTTCCATCACTGTATCCACGTCTACAAGCGCCTGATTGATTTTTACCTTAAAAGACGATCTAATGATGAAGGCCTATGACTACAAAAGCTGTCTTCTGTTACACATCTTTAAAAAGAACAGTACCACTCACAAAACAAATTCGATTCATGTTTCTGTAAGTAATCTGTATTGGGCACTGAAGTTATTTCAGAAGCAAGTCACTGGAGACAGACTGGAATAAATTTGGATATATAAACATAGCTGAACAGAATAAGAAATGAAATGTATCTATCAAACACTGCCTGATTCTTGCAATTGAGCTGATGCATTTTAAATGTTCAGAATATTGCAAACAATAAACCTTTGTTTAATAGCAGAGACTAATCTATAATAAGCACCCAAAGGAGGTTTGTAATACAGTATATTAGCCTCTCTTCTCAAACCCAATACCATGAGCATCAATCAGCTCTGACAGAACAAAGCCAGCCCTTTTAACAGAGAAGGTGAGAATAGCTCATCAGAGCCATTTCTGTGATGAGACACGGAGGAGTCACCAGCGTTTTGCTAAATGGACAGAAGCTGAATGGAAAAAGAACTATAGGGATTTTCTGTCATTGCCACGGACTCTGGTCTGTCATTAAGACAGGACAAAAGAACTGAAGTGAACACAATAGGAGAGGTTTAAATATGAAGGTCATTTTCTTTTTTATTCTGTTGCTGTCTTCTGCTTTTTCTTTGGCAGTTTGGGTTTAATTTGTAATCAGCTTTAACTTTAACTATAT
>JAOTRN010000051.1:16445762-16456289 GCA_028566695.1 Bagroides melapterus
ACACACACACACACACACACACACACAGGCAGATAGGTAGCTTCATTAGTGATGCATACATTTTTTTAGTGTTTCAAGCTTAACATTCTATTGGGTTCATGGTGCTGTTGCACTCCGTTTCAAAAAAATCCAAAATAATACTCTTTAAATGCTTGTTGACCACAAGTAAAGCTTTGTATTGATTTTTTTAACTTTGAAGAACAGTGACTGCTTACTATTCTAGCCCATCACCGTTGGCTGTAACACAATTTAAAGATATTTAACACAAACACCAGAATGCCACTGAATATTGAAGGGAAACTATTTAATAAAAGGTTTAACACAAAGCTTCTGTAGCTTCTGCAAATCAATTACTTTCCAACCCTGATAATTCAGTGTAATAGAATTTGATATATTTTTCATGTCTTCTGGTTAAAATAATACTTATGAGATTTATTGTTATTCAAATTTATATAACTGGGTTTAAAGGCCAAAAAAAGTGTACCTCACATTATTTTTTTTTCTTCTGAAGGTCATAATCGCTTCAAATAACTTTCTCCTGAAATTTACGTTAAAGAAAAATGCGTTAAAGAGGAAGAAACTTTTTGCCAGTGTTGCACAGGGTCACGTATAACTGCTCATTATTGTAAATTGAAAGTGATGAGTGAACTTTTTGCACAGGTCTCTCGATAAAGTCACACTAATTTAATGATTGAAAATGAATGACCTGTTTAGTAAATAACTGGTGGAAAAAAAACTGTTCAGGACATGAGGTTTTGAACAAACACACACTTTTTCCTGTAATATTTAAAAGGACAGGTGACAAAGCTTGCGTTAAAATCTGCTTAAAATGTATACGATAATATTGTTAGAAGTGACTACAGCAGGAGCATATAGAAATATCACTGAATGATATGGAAATATAATGACCTTTATATAAAGGTTGTTGGGTTAGTAGGTTCTTTCTAACTGTTGTATAAAACTGCTGCCAAAAATTTGTGGTTAAAGTATGGAGTAAAAAAAAAATTGAGCTGTAACCCATTTGTGTATGGAGCTGATATGCACGGCTCATAAAAAAACTGTAATCTCACTTGTAATGCAGATGACTGTATTTTTGCTCTTTTAGCTATTTGCACTAAGACAGACATGAATAACTAAATGAATGGCTGTCAGTAAATCACATGTTATGGCCCAGCATTAAGATCCAAGCTGTGACTCAGAAGATGAATCAGACAACCTGTTGTGAGTCGAAGTCAGAGGAGCAGCTGTCTCAACACTGAGGTTACAGTTCTCCAGAGTTCCACCAGGGAGCTTGTTTTCCCTTTTCCTTTTTTTCGTGCATGCGAGACATTTCAATTGGTCTGCGCTTCATGATTTAAGCAGCGGCCCACTAAAAAAACATGCTCAGAAATAAACACATGAGAGGTCTAGTGACTACGTGGAATAACAAAAGCTTCCACAGGCAAAGAAATGCCTCATATTGTTTTAAGTTACTCTGGAGCTTGGGATAAACTCTTAAGGTCATTTCCTGTCATTCAGCTCTGAATGGTATCGACTCGCTTTTTTGAAAGAGAGCCGCTGCCTGCCAATAACACTTCAAGATACTTTGGTAAATGATCTCTGCTAGGAAATAACAATAGTAGTACTACTGAGCTGTTGTATAGGATAATGAAGGGAGATCATAATAGGAAATTAGATAATACTAACACATGAAAAAGCCTGAGTGAAAATAGTAAACAGGTTTTCTTTTTATATTTGCCATAATGAGTGATTCATGCACTTGGCAGTGCTCCGTCAGCCTTTTGAGTAACTAGAGCTTATGAAACAACTGGACCACAGTCAGATTATGGTTTCTTCTACTCTTGGCTGATTGCCTTTCTGGGAGCTTTTGCTCCAACACAGCTATTATTGTCACACTGGTGCCAGAGGAGAGATTCATCTATTTCATGTGACAGCCTTTAAATCATAATGATATGCAGTGCATATTATAATTGTCAGGATAATTTTAGTCTTTACATCATACTGTTTTTTTTTTCCCTCCCCTCTTCTAGATTGTCCTTTCTAGTTTGCGTAAGGCATTAAGTCAAGAAGAAGTGCTTGTTTGCATTTTTTCCCCCTTCTTCCCGTATCCTACGTCACTGCCAGCGTGTAACACAGCTCGAATTTGCTGCTACTCTGCTTTATAGTCGGTGTTTTAACATGTGCAGGTTGTTTTTGTTTACAGTAATTTAACTAAGTTGATTTACGCAGTTATAGATTTGAGCTCTTTAAACTAACATACACACACAAAGCCTAATTCAGACACTGTGACACTGTACATGATGCAAAACTGATGGATACCAGGAAATGAATTAATGTCACGATTGTTCATAAGAGACAGTAGTTAGATAAGGGTTTTTTTCAGGTTGTTATAGAAACTGTCGATCTGATGGTTAGCCAAATATGTGACTCATCAAATTAGATTTCTGAGATCTCATCTGCTGTCACGATATGTGAGAATATTTTGAACTGGTTGCATCATCACCATCACGACTCATGCCTATGTGAACTGAATAGCTAGATAGTATTGGTTTTTGATTGCGAGCATCTGTCAGTGCTTGGTTTCAATTCGAATCATATTGTTAATATATTAGAATTGAATTTAGTAGTAAAGATTTCATTTACTGTGGTATACCTTTAGGGGTACTAATCTGGAAGATTGTGTCATAAAGACCAGAATTCCTATGAATTATTTTTCCACTGGGAGTTTTTTTTTTGCCCCGCCCCTTCTCCGCCAGCCACCACAACACTATTATCCACCCAGTTTGGTCTTTTGCCAATTCCCACCCATTTGCCAGGTCTTTCCTATAACATGTAAACTACCATCTCTGGAGGCTGAAGGCTAACAGGTGCTTCCTTTCAGTCATGAAGACAGCCACTGCATCTTTTTGATCTGCTTATGCTGCATCACAGGGCCACATAACACACTTTGAGGGAAGCACTATCTAGACTTTTCCACATGAATGTGCTCAGAGGCAGCTACAATGGGGTAATATTGCTGTGATTGACAGAATATGCCATCGCTCCCACTCAGAGAACGCTGCCAGGTTTGCTCTCCTGACACATGGGCACAGATGGCTAAGGCATTGCTTGAATTTGAACTTGTGGTACTTTTCTGTTGTGCCACACAGGAGTGGTGCTAATGTTTTGAAGAACTACTGAATTTTTCCGTCGATGACAGACCTGAACCATTACATAATTCTATGCCATATGTTCACTGTGTATGTGTGTTTTGGGTTTTTGTTTTTTTTTAATTTTTTCAAATTCAGGGTGTAAAAGTAATAACAGATATGGAGGCTTTATTTTAATTTAATTCAAATCAAGTATAAATAAATTGCAATCCCGGATGTCCCATCCACTCCAGGTGTGTGACATCTACCCTGGTTCTTTCTCCCTTATTGCAGAAAGTCATGAATACAGGTGATGGAAATGACTCTCACCTGCAGGGTATCTATCTTTATCGCAGGGTGAGGAGCCTTCAAATACTGCTCTTCTGAACTGAGCGGAGCCAGTTGATGTGGTTCAGGGACAAGGATGTCTCCTGGTCATCTCTTTCTAGAGCTTTATTAGGCATACCCCACTGGATGGAGACACTGTTTCAGACCAAGAACGAGCGGGAGAGATTATATCTCACAGTTGGCTTGGGAACAGTAAAGGATACCATGAAAGCTCTAGAATCTGTGTCTGGGGATAGAGAAGTTTGGGCTGACCTTCTCATACTGTTGCCAATGTGACCTCCATAGTTGACAATGGAGCTCCACTCTCAGTACACACAGAATCTCTTCGTATTCCTATTGTAAAAGCAATGCATTTTTATCTGTCTAGTCTGGTTCAAGGACTTACTGTGCTTGACAAACATGGCGCTTTATTCTGTCTTTTTTCTCATAACCTTTCACATATACACGTTCACTCTTCAAATTATGAAACACTCAATAATACTCGATTTGGCCATTTTTACCTAATATGCCCTTGGATCAGGAGGTATAATCAGAAGACCTAGGCCATAGCTTAAGATATGATGTCATTCAATGACTCACCTAACTGACTCACTAATCTGAGCACGCTTTCAGGCATCTAATTCCCATCTTGATCCCAACTGAAACATTGATTCCTGTTCAGGCTTGTCATGGTACACCCAACCTAACTCCCACTGGTACCAGTCAGGCCTGTTTTTGTATGGAGGAGCTTCAGCTGGAATCTCTAACAAGGTAATTAGTAGAGCCTGTTGACTCACTCAGACTTTTCCAGCTAGTGTAAGGTGTGTAATGTAACATCTGTGGCATTATTAACGAATGAACTCAACTCATTTGGAGGTTCCCTTGCTGGTGATTAGTTTTGTGTGACAGTGTTTGGTGGAGGAGTCAGAGCTTCAGTGGAATGAGATGATTGTGAAATGTTTCATTGGAATATTGGACAAAAAAGTGTAAAATGTTAAAATGGGATGACCCAAATATTATCGTGTCTATATAATATTTCTAATTTGATACTGAGAACTGGTTAGTGGCTTGACATCCACAGCATTAAGTTATGGAGTGGTCACTACAAACTGTGTTATTAATGATACTAGACTTTTAAAGTAGGTTTTCTGTTAGACTTTTTTTTTTTTTTGTCATTCTACAAATTCTACACTTGACCATTTATCAGCTCTTCTCATGGAAATGTTTTGCTGAGTGATTCCATCTTTCCCTAGCCATTTAGGGAGTTTGGGTATGGGGGTATTATGTGACATGAATTTCAAAGCAGTCAGTGATACATTTTCTGGATATGTGTAGATCAATAAAATAAGCGACTGCAATGTGGAGCTGGACCTTGTGAGGTATGCGTAGTGATTATACTAAACCTGTAGGCAGATTACAGAATGTTAGATAGTGTACACAGACTTGACAAGACCTTATGAACTATACCCACCTCTCTGATCTGAAAAAGCTTGTACATCTTGTACCTGAATAAATGTTAAGGTGACCAGTGAAAGGGATATCTGTACTTGAAGGTGACTGTCTGCAGACTGTGCAGGGTCTAGAAATCCCATCCTTTTCTCTACAAAAAACAAAACGAAACAAAACAAAACAAAAAAACACTTGCAGCTGTGGAAATGGTGTAGGGACAAATGTAACTCAGAGCTATTACGTCCTTCACCTAGTCCTTTGCTGTCTTGGTTTCTAGGATCGATAGTTGATAGATGAGTCTATGCTACATGTGGGTGAGGCTCCAGGTAGGACGTCAGTTGCACTCCTGTGGTCTATGAAGTGGCGAGACTGGTGATTTCATTTTACTGAAAAGTTGCAGGAATCTTGACATTATTCAGAAGGCAAAGAACTAGAACCATGATAGTATTCTGGTGATCATACAAAGGGAGGAGTAATGTCTTAGTCTGCTATGGCACATGAGTATCCCAAACATCAACACTGCCTGAATGCAAGCCCTGCTTTTCCTGTGGTGGCTCTAATAATGATTAAGTATTTCTGCTTGGGAACACAAAACTCCAGAGACCTAGACCTGGCACTCTTGCTGAGGTCTGGAGACAGCGAGATAAAGGCAGACAGGTTTAGTTACAACTGAGAGTAGGTCAGAGGACGACAGAACTGGGGGAATTAAAAAAAGAAATAAATATGTGTGGGGGGAGTTTAAAGTTCTGAGCTCTTTGCTCGGGGAGTTTAAAGTAGTAATAGATTTATAATGAGATTTTCTGTGTCATTGTGTCAGTAATATGCAGTGACACGTGTCATTTCGATCTTGAGTAAGGAATTTTACTTCATGTTATGTTTGGTGCTGGGCTAATTATGGTTCCATTTGATTCCAACAACGAGTAAAAGTAATTTAGGCAGCTACATACTTTATGACTAATAAGATCCACTACGCAAACCTTTGCGTATGTGTGTGTGTGTGATAGAGAGAGAGAGAGAGAGAGAGGCTGGGCAGTATGGAGACTGCAGGTTGCCTGGCAGGTTGCGATGTCTCTGCTCTTGGCCATGTGATGATGGATGGGTCTGGAAAGACTTGTTGAGAGAGAGGGGGGGAGCACATGTGAGGCACGACGTGGCAGGTGGCAAGCATCGACTTGACAGCAATTAGATGTACAAATCTTTGATTAGGCTCTTGGGAATGGAGTCATTAGCAAGGCTGGGTGGCCCAGTTCATTTTTTTCTATCATTCCTTTTCTGTTTTCTCTTACACTCACTCCATCTTCTTGTCACTCTTTTAACACACTCATCATATTAATCTAGGAGCTTTCAGCAATATTAAAGTGCTCTTTTTGGCCTGTGTTAGAAAAAAGAATGAGAGTTTCAGAGAGAGAGAGAGAGAGAGAGAGAGAGAGAGATACGGTGTGTAATTATGTTTCATTTACAATAGGTGCAACATGATATGTCTCATGTGGCCCAAACCACGTCCACAACTATGCTGAGATCTTGTCATTTCTGGTCATGGACATTGGGATCATTCCTTCCTAATATGATCATTCTCCATGAAGGAAAGAAAATATGTGTAAAATCAGACCTGCAGACTAGAAGTCAGACTAAATAAACACAAAGTAAAAAGGATTGCTAGAGTATGAGTGTAATAAAAAAAATCTATAGAATTTGAGAAGGTTTACTTTTCCTCAAATATAATTGTGTAGCTTGGTAACGTTACAGGAAACACAGTACTACTGAAACGAGCCAAACTGTTGTTAGGGTTAGAACTCAGAAAAAGACTTTTGCTACAAAAGTGTGGATGGAATAAATGCTTGAAATAGATTTTTTTTATATACAAAAGATTCAGCATTAACTTAGAAATTTAGGTTCACTTAGGGATTCATAGTTTGTGTGTAAAAAATCACAGGACTTCCAGCTGGACTGCTGTTGGGTCTTTGAGCAGAATATATAACAGCTACGAGCTCAGATGGATATCATATTTCAGTTATACAGTGAGGGGAATAAAACATTTACATTTTTTTTATTTTATGTCATTCCAATCCATATATCTACTTCAGCTGTACACAGGTAATGTCTTATGACTTTAAGCTTTGGTATTGACAGGAACTGATGTTCGGAAAAAAGGCTAGGTTCTAAAGGTGTTGAGTTGGATTAAAGTCAGGGAAATTTGTCAAGAGGATCAAAACTGAACCAAATACTGCAAAAAATGTGTTAAATTACATCTTAGTGCTGACATTTAAGCTGCAGATTCTAAGAACAATTGGCTTTGTGACTAAGTCCTAAAGTTGGTCCATGGGGTCTGAATACTTTTTGCCATTCTCACTATGTAAATCTTTAAGTGTTTAAGTGTTTATTGTGTGAAATAAGTATTTCAAAATGTCTCCGCTTGCACATTGGCTTTCATTAAGTTATTAAGAAATTGAAGGTTTCTGCTAATGCTGAAGCAAAACTAGTAAATAACTAAGTTTAATTATTCTCCAAACTCCCAGTCTTGCCTGTTTGGCAGTGATTCCCATCATGCTTGTCTCTCTCTCTCTCTCTCTCTCTCTCTCTCTCTCTCTCTCTCTCTCTCTCATTTGCTAATTAGGACAGCAGGTCTTTCCCTCTCTTCTTTTCCCCTGGTGTGGAGAACTTTCACCATGGAAACTTTGGCCACACAATACACAAAGGCTGGCACGTCTCTTTTTTTGTCTTGTCTCAGTGTAGAGAAAGTAGAAAAGCATGAGCTCAATTCCTTGAATCTCAAGAAACAAATATTTGGTGAAACATTTAATTGTATAATAGTGTCGCAATGAAATCTTTCATAAAATATTTGCTTCTTGAGATTTTATTATTAAAATAATCATTTGAACTGGTCTAATTTCAGTTCAGTAAATACCCTGTGTGGTTTTTTTTCCTTTCCTGGCTGAGAGTCACTCAAATTTGTTTTACTAATGTATGCAGTGTTAGATTTACTTTCAGGTGTGAGAGTACTGTATGTTTTGTGGTCCCAGTCGAGCGTACTTCTCTCGGTAGACCTCCCCTGCCGAGCCCTGCTCTCTTTCTCTCTTGCTTTCAGGGGAATCTGTCACCGTAGCAATATGGCTGTATTCCCAACCACAGTCTGAACCAATGCTCACTGATCTAGTTTTGAAAAGAGCACACCAGAGACGTGGTCACATGCTCTAATTTCGCTTTCATTAAACATGCAGAACAGATTTGTAACATTTAATATGCACTCCACTGACTCTTAAAAAAAACAACAAGAAAATAATAACCCAGTAAGATGACAACTCATGATTAACGCTCAAGATTGTTCGGAAGTCAGTTTTTTTTTTTTTTAGCCAATGTTTTGCTATGTTTCCTTGCACGTCACCTAAATCAACTTCCCTTTCTTATTCTGGTACAATAGAAAAAAGGCCCAGCTGTGGGTGTTTTGAAGTTAGTGTATGTGCACATGGCTAACGTTCAAACCCATTAACCTGTTAGTCATAAAAATAAAGGCTCATAAAAAAAAAGGGGATAAACATTAGGTGTATATAAATTTAACAATTTTAAGTGGAAAAAAAAATGAAACACAAGAATTTTCTTTAGTGCATTTAGTCAAAGTATAATACTGTAGATACAGTTTGTGCGTAATGCATTTTACATAGAATTCCTTCAACAGCTTCTATTATAGTTATATACTAGTTAACCAGCAGATTCATCCTCTTGTTCTATTCATCTAAATCTTCCAGTCTTAATTTGGTCTTTTCTATGTCTATGTTAGCAGACTGAGACCACTAATAAGCGAAACAGGATGACAGTAGTGCATGCCTTTGCACATGGCAAGACAAATTAGAGTGTCTCCAGCCATTAGGCTCCCTAATTCTCTGGCACCAGGCCTCTCCCTGTCCCATGGATTACAGCCCAGTGCTTTCTTCTGCACACTCTGCTTTACTGACCCTGTCATTCACTGAGCTTACAGTCAACACGAAGGCCACAAAGCCTCATCTACAATGTTGTGTATATTAGAGGTTATCCGGAGTTTGATTACTGTAATAAGGATTAAAATACGATTCATTCTACTGACTGATTTTTAATTCAAGAATGTGCAATCCATGATCATGTCTGGACTAGAAGAACTTAAATGCTTCAGTGGTGTTTGTTATACTTTGATAAGTGGGAGATATCAAATTAAAAAACTGTCAAGCAGGTCATGATGAAGAGGTTTTGAAATGCAACCATCTCTTTCTACTTTCTACTCAGACATCACAGTCTGGCCTTGTTTTTGTATTAATACGAAAATGATGTATTAATGGAACAGTTTGTAATTTTTGCAACCCTCTGCTGCTTATAAGGCAAATCTTGACAAAAAAGACGGACAAGATTCTTCCTCCTAACCAGCCCTACACTTTTTATTGCCTTGTAGGGCTGTAACACACCAAGCTGACATGTAGTCAAGGCTAACTCATGATCATCTACCGCTGCCACTGAACTTCTATTCGTACTGATGGAGCTTGACAGTGTCCAACAATTGCTTTTTGGGGTGTCGGAATATTTAGACAAAAGTGGTAGAACTAAGCTGTTTGGCTAGGACTTGAACTCATTTCTGCACCTGAAAAAAAATAAAATTGTTGTAGTAAAGGAAATATCAGGTATCAAAGTAATATCACAAATATCTGAAAGACTAACAACACTTTTAAAAATGAAATTTTAATTTTGTAATTTTTGTATATAAAAATATATAAAATAACATTTACAAGTAAGGAATTTTGTGCAACGAGAACACACTGACTAATTTCTGAGCCTTAAAAACTAAAATTTAAAGTCTGAAGCAAAGAAAAAGTTAAAAAAAAAAAAAGTTCCTGTTAATACCCAGGCTTGTTACAGGTGCCTACTCCTCCCATGTACTCACTAATTTTCCCACTGCTACAGATCTGGGAATAGGGACCTTCTTGTCTTGGGCTCCCTATAGACATAGTCTCCTCTGTATGTGTGCACAGTTGCACGGGTGAGCAAACAGCCACCACCCTTTATATCCGACAAAAAGTAGGTTGTTGTCATATAAGTTCTCCTTATAGAACCCCTTGGTGATTTGTTGATTAGTACATTTTCCTATTGGCAGTGATTGCCTTTTTTTTTTTTTGCTTTCCCTGTATGTGTCGAGCAGCAATTCCCAGCTGATTGAGGTGTTTGAAATAGAAAAGTCTGGTGTGAAAATGAACACAGTAAATAGGGTGGTCTACATACACAAGGGATGACGGGTCAAGAAAGGACATTATTCACATTTACATTTACATTATTTACTGTCCAGTGTCACCCAAATGAGGATGAGGATGAGGTTCCCTTCTGAGACTGGATCCTCTCAAGGTTTCTTCCTCATAGCATCTCATGGGGATTTTCCTTGCCACTGTCAAATCTAATGCTTTCTTATTAGGGATAAATATAAATAGTAACTTAAACATTTTTATTCTGTTTCTATACTTCTGTAAAGAAATGTTAAAAGTTGATAAAAGTTTTTTTTTCGTTTTGTTAAAAGTAGCACTACAAATAAAATTGAATTGTATTGTATAAAATATGAAGAATTAATATGAATTAAAAATGTAAATAAAGTAAAGGCAGGTGTTTTTTGAAT